>JARSSU010040357.1:0-57541 GCA_029619165.1 Eurosta solidaginis
AGACTTTTCCACCCTTCAAACTATAATTGTTATATTATATTTACCGTGAAAAGGTTTCGCGAAACAGTTGGCCAAAGGGACCAGAAATACCCCTTTAAAAAAACTTCCGTGTCGCAAGACCGGGAGCGCGCGAATTTTCAATTTTATGCACATGAGGTTCTTGCCTTCAGGGTTGGACGGTTCTTTTCATCCGTCTTGTAATTTTCTGCCTCAGCAAGATATAGGGACGCTGAAACATCTCACGTAGATTTGCGTATGCGCCTTTTGCTTCTTCTGATCGCCCATAACGTCATCGTGACACCTCATTTCAGATTCCCAATAGCGACTCCCAAACGCACGACCTTTACATTCTTCCACAAGAGCCCGAGCAAACTCTTCCTGCTTGTATGCAACAGGTGACAGCTGTTTGATATGGTCGCCTCTCCGGAATAAGGCTGCACAATCTTTATCATTGACTCTGCTAAAACGGATGTGTAGGTTTCCATTGTTTTTATTTACGGCTTATTAAAAAAGATGTAAAATTGCCGATTTAGAAATGTAACGCTTTAGAGTAAAAAATACCTGACCCCAGCCGTAAAATAAAAACACTATTTGAAATCGAGTTTAAAAGTTTATTATTTATTTTGTTTATTGCAGGAAACGTTTGTTCAGAGTAGCGACAACGAAAAAGGGTTTTACTTATGGGACTTTTTGTAGAACAGCCTAGGCAACTAACAAAAAAAAACGGGGGGGGACCACGCCCACCTCACTAGATAATGGGTTGTATTTTTGAAAAAAGTGAAAAAAATGGGCGTGCGATAATTGACAAAACAAAGCGCAAAAACAAAGTGTAAAGGGTTTAAAAAAGTGGGAACGTGAGGCAACCGGGATTACTTAATTAAATTGAAAACTTAATTTCGTGTTTGGAAGTGCAAAAAAACAAACAACAAAAACCCAATTTAGTATGGTGCGCTGAAAGTGATGTTAGGTAACCCTCTCCTTGGCTTGTGTCTGGAAAAACCTAACCGCTTGGGGGTCAAGGGGGGGGGGATACATAGACCAGATAAGTCACAAGGACTGAAATAAAGGCTAACAAAAACCGAGTGATTTAACCTTTGAAAATAGAAAAAATAAAATCTGCGTGCTCACTAAATCAACTCACTGTTTTCACTTTTTTGTCTTCTTTGATTTTTTATCGCGAACTGACAGCGGGTATCTATCTATTTGGCCACTACCACTCAACATAAAAAATAGATGGCAAGAAATATACTACTTACTGTCTCTAGTTTGTCGGAAGAAAAGTTGATTGTGCTGTGCTCGTGCTGTTGTTGGCGAATAGGTGCTGTGTCTGCTTGCTCTGGTCACCTATGTACAATATATATAAAACTCCACTTTTTGTTTTTCTTGCACGATTTTTTGGCTGCTGTGATATCGTAGCTTGTGGCATAATACATTTTTTGTGGTCCAGTCGCATCTATGCAATTGTGTAGTATGGACTGTGCTGTGCGAGGTTGATATGTAGGTGGACTCCCTATAATTTGTACTAGGTGCTTTTAGTGTTCACTGTGTTACCGGCTCAGAGAAGGAGTCAAATGTTTTTCGTTCGCGCCTTGGGTGCGTCTGACACCCGGCAGCTGGCTCGAGTTCGCACTACGTGTCGCATCTGAGAAGTGGATGGTTCACGCTCAAAGATATGTCATAGAATAAGAACACACAAGAGGAATTCCTCTTGATTCTATTATAGTGTTCTTAATTACGACGTGATACAGAACTATCATACATGTGTGTCCACAGCGTTAGCCTTATATGTCGCACAAATATATACGATGAGTGCATTCCTGGCGATCTAGAACACTGCTTGGCGGGTCAATCGCAGAGAAAGCAGCGCCGGGTATCCGTCTGAGACATCGCGCTAAACGCTTTTGAAATAGTAAGTGGGTCGCGCGAAAGTCCTCTGGTGTTAAGGATGCGCGAACTGGCCGTACATATGACAATACACTCACTGTCTGCATCTACGCTGCATGTGGTGCTTAGTGACAACCTGCACACTATCGACGCATCGTGCATGTGTATGAAACGCATGCTAGTGCGATCGCATGGCATGCTCTACACATAGTAGTGACGGCGTGAGCGTGTCACGGTCGCTGACAAACTATGTATGATGAACACACGTGTAGGGCAGGGCCGCCCGTGCACAGTCGTGTCAATGAGTTCGCGGCATTAGGCCTCTCCAACAAATGACACGCCTCTGCGTATTTAAATTCCACACGAAACTTCCGATATCTTGTATCAAAGATAACCCTAAGGTTGTTTTGGAATTATGTAAAATCCAAGAACAGCTATCCTCGAGTGATTTCCGTCGTCTGCTACTGTTTATTTATACAGCTGGGTTTTGCGATACTATGCGGTGCACTTCTATGGAGTAGCTAACTCTTTGTGCAAGGGGACTTTTTGACTCCATCGTGTGATACTCAGTCAGTATAGTGTCTCACATGAGTGTTCTCGGACTCAATGGTAGCGCGCGACTCCATCTCAGCTGGACACACCGTTTTTATTACGGGGACTTCTTGGTTTACGTCTCTCTCTCCCTCACCGATGACATTGCTGGATGAGAATCCCCTGGAATCTTCACAGTCGTCTTCCTGACATGATATTGACGGCTTATCGTCTTACCTCTCTTGAAAAATTGTCCCACTGTACTTCTAGCCACTCCTGTCTTGCTGTATCTTGGACTACTCTTCAACAGCTAAATCTCTCGAGTGTGGTGATGGTCGTACTTTCATTAACTGCTCTGAAAGATAACCTATCATATTCCCCCATTTGTGTGAACCCAGTGGTTACAAAAAACCATGGTGCGCCAACTGATGACAGACCACACTGTGACTGTCGAAATGATCCACTATCTTTGCTAAACGTTTTGTGAGTCATGTGTGGAGACAACACGATATCGAAGAATTAGTTTGCTGTCCAAGCAATTAATTAGTGATGGTCCTTAATCATGGCTTCATGCTGGTATGTGCATTTGTCCACAGAGTTACACAGAACTTACGCATTTTTTCAATGAATTGTGGCCCCTTGAGCGAGCAGCCTCAAACACAGCCTGCTAACTTGCAAGTCAGACACGGTTTTCATACGTGACTGTCTGCAAAGCGTGTTTGCATGATAAAGCCGGTCTATGGCATATGCTCTCGATTGTTCCAGAACTATATCGGTCTTCATGTGAATGCTTGGGCAATGTGCGCAACTTACACACTGAACACCTACTATCGTTTTCGGTCTTGCCATCAGTCCATACTCTCTTGTTTGACTAACAAATCTCTATTCTGTGCTGCACAATGTGTGAGTTGCTTGTCGTGACCACATCACTCTCACCCGCCAAGCTTTTATTCTGTCACCGCCAAGGTCGCAGGCAGTCCGATCAAGGCAGATATTCCTTATGGGCTCACTGCCTATTTCGTAATGGTTTTATCGGATGACATTTCAGCGCGCCTGCTTTCAGCATTCCCATTTTTTGCTTTACCGCTGATGATCTGTAGGATGTTTACACTGTTTCTACTCTTCTGATTGTCAGATCTGATCGGAACAACGTTGCTGATGTGGTGCAGCGTAATCATAATCTGCCTTTAAATATATGTCAGATGCTTTCACGGAACCTTCTCTCACGTTCTCGTTGCACAATTCAACCTATTCATATTGAATATTGACGGCTCTCGACTGGCACTGTTCCCCATGTGGACACGTTACTTGAGTCAATTATTTTCGCCTGACTATGTGGTTCGCGCGTAGGGTTTTGCGTGCTGGGACATTAGACCGTAGGACTCCGCAAAGGGCGTTTTCGTAGCCGGTTACCGAAGCAGTTAACTCACACAAATACGATGAATACCTCGATGATTGCTAAATCCCTACTCGGTTTTGGCTTTTATCACGGCGATTTAGCTCTGACTTAACAGATCCTTTGTTATGACCTGTCTCTTGGCTAATCGTATTTGCTTTTTACGTCTCGTCTGGTTTGATTACGCTCTCAGTGAATATGCTGCTCGTTATCATGACTGCATGTAGCTCGGATAAAAGGCGCTGCGAGCTGTCTCCATAAAAGTCTTTTTATGTGGTTATTTGGGTGCGCCATGATGATACTCGTGCAGTCTTTCTGAGTGCGCCGATTCCCTCTTCATAACTGCAGATTAGTGCACGTTGACGGTCATAGCCTCCACATCACTTCAAGTCAGGAGGACCATGTCTTTCTCTCTATCTTTGTCTATGATTAAATTTGATATAATCGCTGTGATTGCCTCTCACCATGCTTCACGTGTTACGTCCGAGGAGCATATTGTCTCCACATACACCCCTAGAGATCACTGCGAACGATTGGCATACTAATTTATATCATGATTAGCGCACGAACCTTATATGCCTGCGCTAACTCTCAACCTTTTTGACGCACTGATGGTGTGTCATACAGATACTATCTCAGAATTCGTTGGCCGATTGACGTGTTCGTTGCCAGGAAGACGCACTCTTCAGCATATCTTTGTTGAGTGTAATATTTTTGATTGTATTTCTTAGGTCATGTACTGTTTAAGTATATACTCAATGCTAGTCTGCTAAGACACTTAGACGATTTTTGAATTAAATTAAATAATAAAATATATGACTTTTACATTTACAGAGTTCAGTTACAATTGTTACATACGTATATTTGGCTGCGCTGTGCTACGGCATGAGATTCTATTAGACACATTCATGTCATTCTACACAAACTCATATATTTTGTATCAGCCGTAGCATTCATATGGTAACCTGAGCCTTGGTATGCCACTGTTTAGAGCTTGCTCAGCGCCACAGATGCCTTGTTACCTGTAGCACAAGTTATTAACATGATTTCTGATGCTTGCGTTGCAAACTGTGCCACAGCAGCCTTTTATAATTATGCTTAGAATGCAGTTTCCCCAGGGAACTGAATTGACTGTATATGTGTGGTATACTATAGGTTATGTAGGGTTTTAAGATATGTCAGTGTTAAGTAAGTATTTTATTCATATTCAGTTTTATTCATAGAAATTTGTGTTATAAAG
This sequence comes from Eurosta solidaginis, assembly GCA_029619165.1. Lineage (NCBI taxonomy): Eukaryota > Metazoa > Arthropoda > Insecta > Diptera > Tephritidae > Eurosta > Eurosta solidaginis. The sequence goes on from JARSSU010040357.1 coordinate 5,052, forward strand.
AAATCAACTTTGAAAGAAAAGAAAGAGAATTCAACCTGCTGCCGTTCGATTGCAGTAAATTCTATCGCAGACACACATCAAGAAGATAGGCAGATTATTATGAACACCATGTAATGAAGCAGTAAGGCATAGAGAAGTGAAATATGTAAGACCTTGGCTGCAGACACACATCAAGAAGACACTGGAATAGACTTAGGCTGCAGACACACATCAAGAGACAAACGGCAGATAGCAGATTATGTAGTAGTTATTAGGTAGTTTATTTAAAAAGCATTTGGCACCTAACGGCAGAGGCATCGCTGCCAGTTCGGCATAAAAGTAGATCTTTTGCTAATACAATAAAGAATTTTTGTTTCTTCTGGCAATCTAACTTTGTTTCATGAACGAAATCACATAAATCACAAAGAATTTGACACCGTATTCACGCGTGTTGTAAATCGAATTGTGCGAAGAAGTAATATTACGCAAAAGAAAGAAAAGAAGCAGAAATAATTAAACAAGGCCTACAGGCAATTAGCATGAGGAATCTAGCGTAGAATAAAACGCAAAACAGAATAGTAGAACCAAAATATTTCCGACAACCCTACCTAGGAAATAAAAACAAGAAAAAGAGGAGAAATAGATTTAACATAAGAAAAGGGGTCTGATGTATCCATATTGTATATAAATTAATTTGACAACAAACATCAGAGGCAAAGGATACGTCTAAAAAATAACAAAATTAGGCGAATTAAAAGAAGTATAAAAGAATAGTTTCTTTAAAGAAACAAAATTTTTTAAATTATAATGCCGAAACCAAAAAAACCCCATCCACTACGCTTAAGGGAATAAAAATTAGAAAAAAACGATTCTAGAAAAAGGAGTTACCAATGGCCTAAAAGCTTTGCGAAAGATATTTGTATGACTAGGGACCATAATATGGAGGATATCATTAATTTCCTACTACTAGAATCGAGGGAAACCAGGGGGAACGCATGCTGCATAAGTAATAACCTTACAGAACATAAATTACAATAAAAATAATAAAAAAAAAAGTAGTAAGTTGAAAACGGCCGAGGTACTTAGGGACAATGCTTTCGAATTTCACTCTTCATCAGCCTAGCTTTCGGGACTAGAGCGTTGAACTCAGAGTCTCCAACATTCATATCAGTGCAAGCCTTTTTTAGCTAGCTACGCCAATCTGAAATGTTAAGTTATTCGCTGTACAATGGATCTTACGAGTTCAATTACAAAAGTAACCCATTGCAACTAATCAGCAATATGAGCAAAGCTCTAGCTAAATTAACTTAACCATATGAAAAAAAATAAAGTTTTAAACAATTAATTATACAAATATGGAGGATAAACTCCCAAAGTAGAAGGAAAACACCCAATGGCAAACGTAATTACATTCCATTCAATAGTAATTGACCTATAGTGATGGCATTAGACTTAATTCAAAATGTATGGAGTTGACAAATTTTGATCGGTCTGCAATTGTCCGGTCACTTATTTCTAAAAATTATACTGAAAAAAATACAGAGGGCGATGGTCTAGGGACAAAAGTCTGAACCCAAAAAAATAAAATATATTTTTTACCCTCGATGGGCAAATTCGAAAAAACTATTCTCAAACATTGTGAGACAAGAATGTAGGACAGAGAAAAAAAGCTTATAAATCTTATTAATATTAAAAATATAAAGGATACAAAGAATAACATTTAAAAACACCTCACGGGAAACAATATTTACAGTCAACTGAATAAATAGGCAAAAGCTATAACAAGAACGTACATAGCAAAATTAAACTGCCAGCCTATTCAACTAGAAGCAACAACAAATTTTTTCGGTTTCGGTTAGAGATAAATTAGTAATTCCTCATTAGGTATATATGTTTATTGATGGCATTTAAGTCCAACGTCATGGAAGGGGGAGCATAGGACATTGATGTTTGCGTAGTTATATACCTGAAACTCAAACCAAAATTAAGGGAAACACCAAAAATTGAATTTTTAAATCTAAACTCTCACAAACTGAAAGCAAAACAAAAATGTTCCAAAAACAATAGTCGATATTGTTGTAAAAAGACTAGCTGTCATCAGTTTGTCAGGGAGAAGTAACTGAAATACAAAATGTTCAAGATTACATATTTAGCGCAAGCAAAATGTCCAATTTCCGTCGGTAACTGTCCGCAGGGATGTTAACCAAGATACAATATTATAGACGACCAATTATAGTACGTTTTCAATACCTATAACAATACAAATATTAATAACAAGACAAAAATAAGAAAGTCTGATCGAAATTTTCGGGATTCGCGAGGGAAATACCCGCCAATTCAAACCCCCAGAAATGTCGAAATGTTACACAACAGGAAAACCAACAAACTCCACCTCAATAAATAAAATAAATTATATATTGTTCAACATTACACCTTAATAGCTATATTATTATTCAGAAACAAGTCTGGAATTGAAATCCATATCTAACTACCACTAATCACTCGATTTTACCGGAAGCGGAATCTTTCAATATGTAATAGACAAAGGGTCACACATACACATTGACCAGTAATGTCACGAAAATTAATTCTCAAAAAACAGATTATGATAGAGGAATTGGTTCAAGGGGATAACAAAGCGCTATTGGCACGGTTTGAAAGCGGACTTAAAAAATGATACATACTAATTAGGGGGTACACAAATTCACGTAGTAAAGACCAATTTTCCAATCCATGCAATGGAAATACTCGACAGCGATATAGAATTCAATAAAAAAATATTAAATTGCATTTAGATTTATCAAAACAGAGGTGACAACTCTAAATACTAAGGACCATTGACTCTACCCAGACAATACACACAAGTAATTCAGATGACTAACAAGACAACAATCAATAGTATTCCAATTTCCCGCACGATCAGAGTATTTCGACAAATTTCAAACATAGCAAATAACAATTCAGATTTACGTCTCCCACCAACAAATGTTCTGAAAGGGATTTTATTTGCAAAAAAAAAAACTCACTAGCAAATCACAAATTCACCAACACTTGTGAGATTTAGAATAATAAATACAACCAAGATACAAAAAATCGCACTAGACACTCAAAGATTTTATATTCGTACAGAAAATTGATATGATATTACAATAGTTAAAATAAAAAACTCGAAATATGAATGCGCAAACAATAACGTGGAAAAAAATTAGATATGAGTTATAAAATGTCCAAGTATTAGCACAATATAAGAGATGTTAATGCTTAGTGTCGGAATTCATTGACATTTTTTTCATGGAAAACAGTAACCAATACACTAATAATGTTACAAACACAAACCTTCATGATGAAGGGGAAATTAACTCGTCTATGTAAAAAAAATTATAGAATACCAGAAAGATCGTAAGAGGAAATTAATAAACAAGTAAAAAAAATTAGTAAAGATGACATAAATAGAAACTTCAATTTCAGGAACATTTCAATAGGTTGCCATTTTACTAGTACCAGAAAAAAAATCACTCCCGAATAACCAAGAAAGGAGATGAGAATGGTTGGAGATTACAAGAGCAAGAATAAAAAAAATTAACGCAGTAATTCCCTTACCAAGAATTGAGACCTTATAGAATCAGTTAGTGAAGAGTTAAACTATTTTTCATGCTTAGATTACATAGCTGACAGTCAGTAACGCCGTTCTCTAGTCAACATTAGGCGACTACTATTGGGGTGTTGAAAATCATGTTGAGGGGGGGAACAATTTGCCATTCTGTAAGCTGTCTCGCGTACTCCAGCCTACACAGAAAGAAAGCATAATATGTGGGCTGGGCCCGTGAGACAGATCACAAACGGAAAAATTTTCAGAAAAAAAGTATGAAAAATATTTTCAGACTAAAAAACGCTTTAAAATATTGTTTTTATTCCTCAAAATTAAAAACAGCACATGAAATAAAATAAAAAAACAGGAAAATACTTAAAAAAAAAAACATCGAAACTCTACAACGTGGCGCGCTGAGATGGAAAACTAACCACTTTGGGATTTTCTAGAAAAGTTGTAACGGGTCGTCTTAGTCCCCCCCCCCCCCCCGATCTCAGGCCACAACACACACCCACTCAACATTGTGTTGCCAAAAAGGCAATGCCATATTATTTGGGGGGGGGGTCAATCGTCCCAGTTAAATTCGAAACAGTTAAAACTACCCAACACCTTCAAAAACGCGGATGAGGCGAAGAGATTCGTCGCATTTTGCAATTATTCCAGAAGATTATCCAAATATTTGCAGAAATTCTAGAATAATAACAAGATTTTGCAAGTAAAATGTAGTTTTCGTGGTGGGGGGGAAAAAACCCCTGGGATCAGCAGGATGCACGAAATAATCAGTATTGACTCATTTGAAAGCTGCTGTTCATAAAGGCCATAATTAGATCTACAATATCCCGATTTCAATAAAAACAAATTTTGTTAAAACAAAACTGCGCAATGGGAATATGCTTGCGGAGCAGTATTAAGGCCAAGAGTACTGAAGGAGAACAATTGCAATTGCCTATTTGCATCACGAGCATGACTAAAGGGTAGAAAATTAATAAAAGCAAAAAATTAGAAGGAATTAGCGGCCATTCATGGGCCATAAACATATTTTACAAAAAGGACCACAGACCTTAAATTCCTATTCGATAAAAACAATTCGGTCATCCAAAGTTAACTCGAAATCAGATTAGATCTGGAAAAGGAATATGATTTCGACGGTGGGAGCATTTCGACAGGTAAAGAAATAATATGTCAAGCCGACGACATTATCAGCACGCATAGATAATAAAGTAACAAAACAAATAAAATATCTGTGTTAGCAGCGTGTAAAATTTAACTAAAAGTTAAAATCATAACATATAATAAACAGTCCACAGTAGTAAAATATGATAAGAATAAAAAGTCACAAAAGAACCCAAATAATATTTGGAAGAGCAGCAAAATAAATGTGAAAGTAAAGAGACGAAATCCAGCTCGAGTATATCGATCTCCGAGGATTACGTTCAAAAAAGGAAAGGAAACTTTGATAGCGAACATTAAAAATATAGAGAGAAAATCTGAATTGTTGTAGTCGATACTCACACAAGGAGGTCATGACGATCATTGACTTTTGTGTGGCCACCAGGAATAAAATCGCATGGACAAATAAAATAATCAAAAAATACTATGGGGAAAAGACATGAAAATGATATCATAAAATATATCAAAATGCGCTCATTGTAATAAAAATAAATAATTAAAAAGTTGGAAACGAGCTATGATTATAACGGAAAACGCCCACAAAAAGCGATCGACACAGTTAACCACACAGAGGACACACGATCGAGCCCTCGTCCACAAACGGAAAATGGAAATGAAATATGCCAGTTACTATAGATGTACTTGAACTAAGTATTTGGTTGACAATATACCAATACCAGCAAAAACACGCAAAAACAATAGGCCAACAAAGCGATATCGAAAAAAAAATTTATTCTTGGTTTATGGTGGGCATGAAGACAATATTATAAACGGGATATGGGACAGCGGAATATAAAAATAGCTATTTAAAGAATTATGCAAGCTGTCTACAAAAAAAGACCATAAACAACAGTCAACACCATAACCCACCATCAAAACTTTAGGCACAGTTGAACGTAGTCGTAGACCCTTCAATGAATAACGTACGTTCCCTACATATCCATGACAAAAATGATTGGGATGAAATTATTCTTAAATTTTTTGCGTTATGTTACAATTACTACACAACCTACAGTTATAATTAACTGTCCATACGAAACTATTATTTGCCCAAAAAAACACCAGACTTACGAATTTTTAAGAGAAAAAAACCACATAAGCCTATTATACATTATGAGCTTTTACGACCAACGAAAACTTAAGTTATAGGTTGCAAAAGCCGCCAAGATAGGAGGAGCATTATAAATTAGTAAACAACAGGCTAAGGAAAAAAAACAAAAAAAAAATGAAGTTATGATAGGAAAACACATATAAAGACAATATAAATAGGAAAATTAGTGTTGTAAAAAAATGAATAGGGCAAATAGTTAGATAGTAGGTTTAAAGGATCCCTTTAGAGTAGTAAATATCGATGAAAACAATAATTTAACATAATCCCCTATAAGGTAGAAAAGATCGATAAAAAAAAAAACGTAGAAAATAGAACATAGAACTATAATCAAAAAAAAACTAAGTCATCAAAATTAATGAAAACTTGTAATACATAAAAATAGACTTAGAACTCATAAATAAAGAGCACTTTAACTTTATAAAACCACAATAAAATTTCATATGAATAATGCAAAAGAGGAAAAAAATACCAATAATAAAACAAAAACAAAAGAAAAAAAAACCAAAATGTAAAAAACATTCTTCTGGAAATCAAGCTAAAGAGTCACAACAAAAAAAAAAAAAAAAAACAAAAAGAACAAACAAGCAAAGTAAGCAAAAACGGGCTCAAAACCATACCTAACTTGAGTAGCCATAGATAATTCTTGCACCAAATTCTATATGTCTTACATATCTTCAAAGGCGGATGGTGTAGCCTTCACCCATAAGTTATCACTTCATTTGATAACAAAAAACACAGATTTCAAACCCCCTTTGGGAATGTCTAAAATTATATTGACTCTACATAATATTCATACAATTGTATCGTTACGTATATTTGCGCTCGCTTTGTTACGGATGAGATCTATGACAACCATTCATCATTGTACCAAATATATATTTTGTTACACCGTGCACTTTCATATGGTTAACCTGAGCCTTTGTATGGCCACTGGTTTAGAGCTTGCTCTGGACAAGCCTTTACCGTAGACAAATAATGATTAACAAGAAATTCATTTATGCTTGCGTTGCACATTCCACAGCCCAATTTAAAATATGCTTAGAATGGCAGGTTCCCAGCGCAACTGAACCTGAAGTATATGTGTGTTATACTTAGTTTGTAAGTATTCAGGGTAATTAACGTATTTTAGCTCATAGAAATTTGTATTAAAGACAACAGACTGTTTTGAAACAAAGAGGGTTATGAATTCAACCTGGATGCCGATTTCAAAATGTGCAGTAGATTTACTATCTGGTGCCGCTAGACACCTGGGCACTTGCAACACGCAGATTTCGATTTTCCTATCCATGGAGCCATTTACAGTTCTCTACCTGCAGCTATGCTCAGGGCTATCGATTCAAGGGAATCCCATCTAGGCGAGAGCCTAGGGTCTGAAATTCCATGCAAGCGGGGATGTATCAGAGGATAGGTCACTTTGAGGACCATAAGGACCTTAAGAACCCAGAGCTACCTGCTCTAGTCGAGAACGTTCTGACTGGATGCTAGCCGCCAGGGCGACGCACACGGGCACGAGCGATATATGTGGCTCAACCAAGGAGTCACTGTCTTTTTGGATTTTTGCAGCGCGGATGGCGCTATCAAATTCGGTTTTACGGACACCGTGAGAGTGATTCAAGTTTACCGAACGGACCCCCAAAAATGAAAAAATAGAAAAACAAACCCGTTCTCCCCCCACCCTTCTCCCCTGGGGGAAAAACAGGCTGAGAACCATGGTCCGACGCGAAAATAAGAGCCAGAGAAAAGAGGAGAGCGAGGAGGAGGAGGACGCAGAACAAACCACGGTCAGTCCGTATGAATTACCACGTTTGGGCGGGGACGCCGTCTCGAATCTCCTCGGCTAACGCCGGAAAGGGCTTAGTGGTGGTACAATGGAGAGGAGCCCAGAGAGTCTGAATGAAGACGTGCGACTTGACAGTGTGAGGTGGTCGGCGCTTCAGCCTAGTGCGGGTCCCTTCAAATAACCTCCATCATTGTAAAAGCAGCTCGGTACGCTGCGCTCCAGTTTTCAGTGGGGCAGCTGACCATAGACCCTATCAAGAGCCTTGGGTAGTAGGGCATAACCAATGTGCGCGGTTTTACTTTTTTGTATCTGAAGGCGGCAGGATTGACGCTTGGGGAGGGATGTACCAACAACGGGAAAACAGAGGGCTGAATTCTTATGTAAGATCCGAACCTAAAATTTTCTTTTTCTTCTCCCGTTAGCGACGACGGATGTTACAACTATGACGTTGCACGGTCCCCCCCCCCCCCCCGGGGTACTGTTATTACACTGGTCGCCAATTTTTTTTCCTCATGAGGAGTCAATACTCCGACGGAAGCTAGTCTGTAAAGGAAGTTTCGGGATACAAAGGGGCACTACTACTAGCGGGAAATGCCAAAGGCCGCACCACGAACGGTGGGGTAGTGGAGGACACAAACGAGAGTGTAGGTCACTCTTTGATTTTGTTATTTATCATAACTTACAGAGTTGTAATAGGGGTTCGGTAACCCACGTTTGTTACAAGGAGCAGGGCAGGAGGTTCTGGACGTCACCACTGATCTGGTGTGACGGTCGGCGAGAATCCATGATAAAAAAATTGGGAATGGTGCTTGAAGGACCATCTTTTTCGGATCAAGATTTGTGGCTTTCGTCCTTGGGGCGGGGGTTTGGGACGCTCAGAATGGTTTTTTTCCCCCCGGCATACGGAAAACCTAAAAAAAAGCCAATTGGGTCTATTCTATAGTGAGGAGCCTCCCCCCCCCCGACCCCCCCCGCCCCAAGAAGTAGTGGCGTATCAGGATCTAGTGTCTATATTCCACAAGAACTTCTGCAGAGCTGAGATATAATTATGGAGTTCCATCTTGTCTACGAAGATCATGCGGGGTAGCTCTAAATAGTGGTCTGTCCTCGCAAGAAATCTAGGGTAAGACAAAACCACCCATAGTGGATTACGGTCGGACCTAGACTAAAATCTAATCGCAAGGTCTGTTGTCGGATAGCAATCAATATTTGCTATAGCCTCCAGGTGAGGTATGATAAATTGGTTGGTATGTATATACAAAATGATGTCTCGGGGATTTATAATAGAAACTGACTCAAGGTCATCGAAGAGGATCTCCTCGCGGACGTTTTGTAGGCGAAGGAGGGGAAATGGTGTATGTAGGAACCCCAGGACTCAGAAAGTAGCTCTTTCTGGGTTGCTCCAAAAAAAAGTTTCCACTTGCCGTCCTGCAAGGATCTGATGGCACATGGGGACGGATTCGGAAGGGAGAAACCCTTGCTTGCTCCTGAGTACCGGCACCCTTCCAGGCGCTAATGATGGAAGAACTTAACTGGAGGGAAACACCTCATACTGTGGCGAAACCGTGTGAGGAGGGACAAGTTTCAATAACTATGAGTAAAGTTAAATTGGACTATATGTAGTTTCCCAGCAGACATAAGACACACAGGAACGGAATTGGATTGCCCCGGTACATAAGCCTATAGCCCAGTACAATCTGAGTCTGTGCTTCATGTGGTTGTAAAAATAGTATATTTCACAAGGAGTTTGAGTTTGTTCTTAAACTATATTCCACGGGGTTGGGATAAACGATTTAAGGGTCACATTTAGTACCAATTATAAGAAAAATTTTCCTAAGCGGGGTCGCCCCTCCGGCCAGTGTTTGGCAAGCCGCTCGGGTGTATTTCTGCCATGAAAAGCACTCTCAGTGAAAACTCATCTGCCTTGCAGATGCCGTTCGGAGTCCCCCCCCCCGCATAAAATCAGTAGTCCCGTCCGCCCAATTTGTAGGGAAAGAGAGCTCGGCCTTAGCATAATCTTCCGGACGCTTATCGCCCTTACATTTATATTTTTTTTTTATTTTTTATATACAAAAGCTGGAAGATAATGGCCACGCAACCCCTAACGGACTTCACAGACCGACTATGCTCCTGACATCCTTCAGATGGAGAATCGACAGAGGTTAATGGGACTCCGCACATCATTTAAATTATTATATAATAATTATTTATATTATTATTAAAGTGGGGACGCACAAAAACTATGGTCGACTGCATAATATAAAGATATACAAAATATCACAACTCAAAGGATAAAATAAAAGATATATCGGAGATTTCCACAAATGATATATTTACAAACAGAAGAAATATTAATAGAACAGTACTATTAATTTCAGAATATAAATAATAATAAGAAATATGAGCAGCAGAATAAGATTTATGTACTACATAAGGAATGCCTGTTGAAAGAGAAACCGGGGCCGATGAAAGAAAAAAATGAGAGAGTAAAAAATTTACGAAATCAAGATAGAATTGAAGGGGCGGGGTGCGTGCCCTCACGCTCCACTTTTATTTATAAAAAAAAAGATTTTTTAAAAAAGATAAAATGGTAGTTCGATCGCAACGGGTATCGGTTGGAATGATATGGAATAAAATAAAATTAAAATTCCTAATTTAACGAGCTAATATTACCGACTTGCAGAAGGAAAAAAAAAGAGCGAGAACCCGGCCCGCTTTTGTTTTTTTTATAATCAATGGCTATTTTTATTCATTTTCCCAAGTGGAAGTGGAACAATTCCTTTATTTTGTGGAAAGAGTGTGGGAGATGCTTTTTTCCGCGGTTTGTTCAGTTTTTTTTTGCTTTACTTCGCGCATTGTTTTTTTTTGTTATAAAAAAAATAAATTGGAAAAAAAAAAAAGGAAAAAAACAAAAAAAAAATTCCAAATTATTGGGATAAGATAGGAGCGTGATTCAATATCCGTAACCGATGCCGATGGGGGCCCCAACCCTGCCGTTGTAGGAAAATATAAGGGGGCTAATTTTCTATGGTTTCGGGGAGGCCCAGTTTAGCTCCTCTATTGTGGAAGGAAAAAATTAGTCAGAATAGTAGAACCAATGTATAAGTATTATTGCGCAGTCTTTGTAACACTATTAAGCACACAAAAACAAACAACAACAGCATTTCAAGTGCACAGCTGGGTATGTAATATTCGGTTCCGACCGAAACTTAGATTTCCTTACTTGCTAGTTTTAATAATAAAAATAAACTTAGCTATCTACTATGTATGCAGTAATAGGTAGGATTGCCTCAGCACTACCATCGAACGAGGAAGCTGTTGGTATTTGTTAAAAGAAAATATTTAAGTACTTTAAGCACACAAGTAGACAAGTACGTCTATATTTGAATAAGTATTTTTAATGTGTGCTTAGAATTTAAGAGGAAAACAATATTACACTGTAGGCAAACGTCCGCAAGCTTTTTATTGTAATATAACCAATGATCACGCGTAGCTGTAACTGTTATTATATTACAAAAGGTGAACATTTTTGTCAAAATTGAATAGCAAGGTTGTTTGTTGACCGCTATTTTTGCCTGCTGATAATAGAAAAAAATAAAAAATAAATAAAAATATAACAACAAATTTTGCTAGTCAACAAAACTATAACAATGTAGATTGTTATTATAATTTAATAATTGTTTGCTTCTATTGAAAGAAAAAAATCACATGCAAGTGCTAAAGCAGTTCGATCCATTAAACATTTAGCATTTATTTGTATGTAACAATAATAGGGTCATAAAATTAGAATACGCTTGCGTTCAATTTAATAGACCTAAAGCGAAATATGCCTTGATTGTGTTCGTTATAAATAAATTTACTTAAGTAACTTTAATAATAAAATGTTTATATTTACAAAGTTTTGTTTATTCAATATGTGTATTTTTTTGATAATATTTTTTCATGACCAAAATTCACACGCATCACTTCCGCTTGTTGATATTAGAGAAATGATGACCATCGTAATTAGATAAAATTATATAGGGTGAAAGAAAATAGCTATTGCAAAATTTTTTTTGGGTCTACCACGTTATCCCCAAAATCAAATCCCCAAAACAAAATCCCCAAATCAAAATCCCAAAATCAAAATCCCCAAAATCAAAAGCCCCAAAATCAAAATCCCCCAAACTCATAATCCCCAACACAAAATCCCATTTTATGTGTGAAATAATTTCAAATTAGGTTTAAAATCGCCGCGACCCGAAAAAAAGGCTAATAATCCATACCAACTTTCTGCTAGGCGGCTCGGCCGTGCTTACCCTGGGTACGCCATGCCAAGTCCGGGTGTGTAGTATAACCGTGGGTACCGCCACGGTGATGTCCTTCTGCGTAGTACACGCTTCTGTTAGCTTGTTCGAATTAGAGCGACTAGCAGTCCTATATATGGATAAGTAAAAATATGTATTGCCAAAACGTGAATATATAGTTATATATACATAAATATGAATGAAAGAGGAAAGAGATATTGCTATTTTTACCACGGTCGTGATGTTTATCATAGCATGGGATTTTGATTTTGGGGATTTTGAATTTGGGGATTATGTGTTTGGGTATTTTTTTTCTTTGGGGATTTTGTGTTTGGGTATTTTTTTTGGGCATTTCGTGGCACTCCATTTTTTTTTACCAATATATAGTTTTAATGGCTTTATAAGTGTTGTTCTCATAAGAGCAAACTAAGCGTACACTCTCGAGTACTACGCTTCTTCAAGTACCGAGAAATTTTCATAGGCGACTACCTCGTGCAAGTACCTTTTAGGTATTGAGTACGTTAGCATATTATCGAGGTATCGATTACTGCAGTCAATTAACTCTTCCTGTTTGTTAACTTAGCTCTAAAACTACAAGCCAAGTTATATTTTAAGATTTTATATTTTTGGCATTTTTGCAGCTTCCATCTAAAAATGCTACAAAAAGAATGCGCATTCCACTCATAAATTGCTTTCCAGAAAAATGACATTGTTTGTGAATTTTTAGAAGAAATACAAAGCAAGGCGTCACAACGATATTCAAGCCCCCTTGGTGTTATCATTTATGAAATTAAATGAAAAATTTTCCGCTCTGTCCAATAAAGTCCGATCAGCTCAATTTGACACTAAAGTCAAAACAGTTGTTTTCGTTTATATGCCGTTTTTGGAATGGCCCTAGGGTAAAAGACAAGTAATTACATAATATAATCTTGCAGTTTCTGAATTGCTTTCTACATCCTTAAAGAAATACAAAAATTAATTACAAATAAAATAAATAAATAAATAAATGCCATGACTTCCAAAGAGGTTTTAGGCCGAGATTCTCTTCCAATTTTCGTCGTGGTGCTTTTATTTTTATACTCAGCTGAGCAGAGCTCAGAGAGTATATGAATTTTGTTCGCATAACAGTACCCCGCAACGGCGCAAACTAATCGAGATAGATATAGACTTATATACATCGAAATGACGTGGGAGAAAAAAGAAATTCATTTGCCATGTGCGTCCGTCCGTCTGTGCGTCCGTCTGTCCGTAAACACGAAACTTGAGTAAATTTTGAGGGTCGTAATGAAATTTGGTATGTAGTTCCTGGGCACTCATCTCAGATCGCCATTTAAAATGAACGAAATCGGATCATAACCACGCCCAGTTCTTCGATTCCGAAAATTTCGAAAAAACGCGAAAAATTGCGATAATTCATTACGGATAAAACGATGAAACATGGTCGTTTCATGGTTTGACGCAGAATAGAAACCCCAGCGGGTAAGGGGGTCAGAATATACCCGCGGTAGGTATGCCTCTCGTAAGAGGTGACTAAAATACCAGATTCAAGGGGCTGTGTAGTGCAACCCTTCAGGTTACCAGCGCAATATACAGCTTCTCCAAATCCAATTGTCAACCTCACCTATCCGCGGCGAATCTTGTATCACTAACAGACGAGGCTCTGACGACCCCAAGCTCCTCATGGAACTGGTGGGTGGGGAGGGAGGATGGCCTGAAGGTTGAATGTGGCTATATAAATCGTTCCCCAGATGGTCGGGCTAGCACCTTAATGGTGCTGTGTTACCGGAGCGTACCGGTGCGTACCGGTTCTGTATCCGGCAAAGGACCATCACATCGATAACACTCCCCAAAGCCTTCGGGGAGCAACCTTATCGCTACAACAACAACAACAACAATGCAGAATAGAAAGTTAGTAAAATTTTGGAAAATGGGCGTGGCACCGCTCACTTTTAAAAGAAGGTAATTTAAAAGTTGGGCAAACTGTAATTTGGCATCTGAGTATGTAAAGTTCGGTTACACCCAAATTTAGCCTTCTCTACTTGTTTCCCGCATATTCGCGCGATGCGACCTACATATTTTTGCCGACTCCAAACGGCATCTACATAGCAGATGAGTTTTCACTGAGAGCTTTTCATGACAGAAATACGCTCAAAGTTCTTGTCGAAACTGCCGAGAGGTGACATCGATTGGTCGATTGGGAAAACCCTCTTCTAATTTAAAAAAAAACGTGTTTCTAAATTGTTGATGCTAATAATAATGCTCAGCAAATACATTTTAACAATCATTAATGTTCACTTTCATTGCAGCATATAAAAAAAAATGAAGCACCATAAACTCAACATTAATGATCTGATATTTGCCGTATCTTTACATTTTATTATACAAAAAACAAAAAAAAATGTACTTAAATAGCTTAGACCGGTAAACGGTTGACTTTGGCCTGCCCTACTCAAGTACTTTAATTTACTTTTTCGGAGAACTTTTTTTTTGTGTTATGTGTACATTAATCTTAATTTTTTGTGTGCTAAACTTACTTGCCAAGAATGTGAGTCCGAATCTCCAATAAATGAAAACAAAGCTACGTAAAAAAATTATATTTTTATCTGCACAATGAAAAAGTATATGAGGAAAAAGAGTTCGATTGCAACCCAAACCGTTCTTGCCCATTTCATATTAGTCCACGTATTTTATATTTTATGCAGAGAAATGCAAACAATGTGCGGAAAAATTGCAATTGGAGTAATAAACGCTTGAGGGTATTTAAATTACCCTTTTATTTCCTAAGATCATAAGAATATTGTTTACTTTCATTTTTAAATGAAAATACCTAACCTAATTTTATAAAAGTTTTTTTTCTTATATCCACAAAAAAAGGTTGCTCGCTACAATGAGCTTTTCCAAGAACGCCCGTATCTCACTTAAATTTCTTAGACTGCCTTTAGAATTTTTGCGTATTTTGTTCCGCCTATCAAGTCATAGGTGTTCATCATTTTGTAAAATGACTTAGCTTAATGCATAAATAATATTCAAACAATATGAACACAAAGGAAATCATCTGCATAAGCGCTTGTACTTCTCGAAAGCGATAATATGATTTCCCTTTGACAAAACGCTTATAAAGAGCAATGACATATGAAACAGCTTTACTGCCTTTGAAAAACGTTTGTATGTATGTTAGTAACTATGTGTGTGAATGCCTACAATGAAAAGGTGGTGGGGCGTATGAGTGACATTTAATCCTTTTGACACAATTGTAGGGGGAAATTGTATGAGCAAAACCATGAATTCAAGCGAAGCCTACAGCAAAAAGCTGAACAAAAACCGCAATACTAAAAAATTTACATACATATGTACATATATGTATGCTGGTGAGTAGATTACAGAAAAAGGATTGAAAAAAAAATAATTGAGCGGCAAGCTGTTTGATGCAGCAGATAAGAATATTGAGATGATTAAATAGGCTTAGTTTTTGTTTCGTTTTCCTAACCAAAATGCGCGTGAGCTGGGGGCATGTGCACTGAATTACATTGCATGATAATAATAAAAAATGTATGCATGTACTTATTTACTTGGCATTAAAAATAGTTTTTAATTGCAGGAAAGTAATTAATTACAATGAAATAATAATAGGACTGAAAAGAAATAGTCTACAAAAGTTATTATAATTGAAAAATTATAAATATTTTTTTGCTTACATCGAGTTTAACATAATCAATAAATTCGTGAATTGATTGAATATTATTATTTTTCAATTATGTCCACTGCCATATCATCTGCCCGTAATGACTGAAACGGAATTTCCGTTATCAGTGGCATATGACAAAAAGGATTACTTATATACCAAAATTCAGGCAAATCGAACCATGCATAGAATTTGTTACAAAAGAGTGATCCCTGGTTCAACTTCCCGGAATGAAACTTACCAAGATACTCTCCGGGTTGCTGTGAAGCCATCCTGCAAATTTGAATAAAATAAAAGAAGTGGTTTCGGAGTCCGTAAAAAAAATATATAGATAGATATAGATAGATAAAATTTCCTTACATACAGGGACGGAAAATAATAATAATTTTTTTTTCGGAGTCGAAAAAGTCCTGGTCAAAAAATTGTCCTAGGTGAAAATGTTTGAGTTCCCAAGTATCCCTATAGCAATATCATGTCGAATCTTCGAATCATCCTTTTTATTTTTCGAACTTTTTCCATAAAAGTCCACATATAAAAGTAAAATCTGTATTTTTATTTTTGATAATTTTTTTTTAATTCGCATAAGCCGTTTTTTTGTTAACAAGCTGGACTTTTATTTGGCCTTAAAAATAAAAGTTCGGATTTAACTTTTATATCGGGACTTTTATTTTTAAAAGTCCGAGTTTAACTAGTTCTATCGGACTCAGAAAATAAAAATCCGAGAATAAATTTTATCTTGATCCAAATATATTTAAAGTCCAAAATAATAGTATAGCAAGGAATTATATTATAAAAGGAATAACAGTTTCAGCCCCTGCTTACATAAAATCATAGCAAAGCTCCATTTTTTAGCTTTGGCTTTAGCATTATGACACAACTTTAAAAAATTATTTTTCCCAGAG
This sequence comes from Eurosta solidaginis, assembly GCA_029619165.1. NCBI lineage: Eukaryota > Metazoa > Arthropoda > Insecta > Diptera > Tephritidae > Eurosta > Eurosta solidaginis. The sequence goes on from JARSSU010040357.1 coordinate 21,551, forward strand.
GTGTATGCATTCTTAAAAATAAGCAACGTTGACGCGCATAAATATTATGTATGTTAAGCTAATATAAAATGAAAATACAAATGCTGGGTTTTTTCACGATTCGATCTTACTCAACATCTACATATGTATGATGTGACGCATATGTGGTGTGGTGAATGTGTCACTTAAAGCAAGTTTTCTCTTACAGTTCACAGCAAACATACAAACGAATTGCATTTGCAACCTCTTACTACTTTTGTGTTACATATTAATCATCATATTTTCATAATGCACCCAAAGAAGTATAACTTCACAAAAACTTCCCAATAAAGGAAAAAAGCTATTAAAATAACTAAATTTAATGAAAGTTTGTTTTAAAAATGTTTTGCTCGTTTTTGGTAAGTATTTTTTTCTGAGTGTATAATAGAAAATGTGCCTGTGTGTGTTTTTACTTTTGTTTGCATATAACTAGTATGAGTTCAAAGGAAGTGTTTCCGATAAAACCTTCAAGCGAACAACAATGAAATGAGAGCAAGCAAATACATATATCCATATCTATATGTATTGTGTATTTGAGCAAAAGAAATTGTTTTACAAAAAAGTGAAGAAATATAAATAAACATTATTTCGAAGGAAAGCACAAAAACACAAAGATACCACACCAATGCTATCAGAGCATCATGGAGGTAGAAGCAAAGAAAACGTACAAAATTATTAGTGGTGAACTTTTGTCTGCCTGTGCTACAGACACTACCTTTAATTTAAACACACACTGCTTGTAATTTATGTTCAATTATAAAACCACATTTTTCCTGAGTCGAAGTCGGCTAAAATTGAAATTTGCAAAAAGTAACCGGTTTCACAAAAATAACTGTTTTCACAAAGTATGCGGTTCACAAAAATAACCGGTTTCACAAAAATAACCGTTTTCACAAAAGTAACCGGTTTCACAAAGTATGGGGTTTCACAAAAGTAACCGGGTTCATAAAAGTATGGGGTTTCACAAAAATAACCGGTTTCACAAAATTACCCGGTTTCACAGAAATAACCGTTTCACAAAAGTTACCGTTTTCACAAAAGTATGGGGTTTCACAAAAGTAACCGGGTTCATAAAAGTATGGGGTTTCACAAAAATAACCGGTTTCACAAAAATAACCGTTTTCACAAAAGTAACCGGTTTCACAAAAGTATGGGGTTTCACAAAAGTAACCGGGTTCACAAAAGTATGGGGTTTCACAAAAATAACCGTTTCACAAAATTACCCGGTTTCACCGAAATAACCGTTTTCACAAAAATACCGGTTTCACAAAATACCCCGGTTTCACAGAAATAACCGTTTTCACAAAAGTAACCGGTTTCACAAAAGTATGGGGTTTCACAAAAGTAACCGGTTTCACAAAAGTATGGGGTTTCACAAAAGTACCGGGTAAAAGTATGGGGTTTCACAAAAATAACCGGTTTCACAAAATTACCCGGTTTCACAGAAATAACCGTTTTCACAAAAGTATGGGGTTTCACAGAATAACCGTTTTCAACAAAAGTATGGGTTTTCACAAAAGTAACCGGTTTTCACAAAAGTATGGGGTTTCACAAAAGTACCGTTTTCACAAAAGTATGGGGTTTCACAAAGTAACCGGTTTCACAAAAGTATGGGGTTTCACAAAAGTAACCGGGTAAAAGTATGGGGTTTCACAAAATAACCGGTTTCACAAAATTACCCCGGTTTCACAGAAATAACCGTTTTCACAAAAGTATGCGGTTTCACAGAAATAACCGTTTTCCACAAAAGTTACCGTTTTCACAAAAGTATGCGGTTTCACAAAAATAACCGGTTTCACAAAAATAACCGTTTTCACAAAAGTATGCGGTTTCACATAAATAACCGGTTTCAAAAAAGTAACCGGTTTCACAAAAATAACCGGCTTCACAAAAGTAAACCGGTTTCACAAAAATAACCGTTTTCACAAAAGTAACCATTTCACAAAAGTATGCGGTTCCACAAAAAGTAACCGGTTTCACAAAAATAACCGGTTTCACAAAAGTAACCGGCTTCACAAAAATAACAGTTTTCACAAAAGTATGCGGTTTCACAAAAGTAATCGGCTTCACAAAAGTAACCGGCTTCACAAAAATAACCGTTTTCAGAAAAGTATGCGGTTTCACAAAAATAACCGGTTTCACAAAAATAACCGTTTCACAAAAGTATGCGGTTTCACAAAAATAAGCGGCTTCACAAAAGTAACCGGCTTCACAAAAATAACCGTTTTCACAAAAGTAACCGGTTTCACAAAAGTAACCGGCTTTCACAAAAATAACCGTTTTCGCAAAAGTAACCGGCTTCACAAAAATACCACAAAAATAACTGGTTTTCACAAGTAACCGGCTTCACAAAAAACGTAAAAAATCAGGTTTCACAAAAATAACGGTTTCACAAAAAACCGGTTTCATAAAAGTAACCGGCTTCACAAAAATAACTCGTCTTAGAAAAGTAAATGGTTCCAACGAATTAACCGTTTCAACATTGTAACTGGTCCAAAAAAAGTAGCCGGTTTCAAAAAAGTAACCGGTTCCAGAAAAGTAACCCGTTTTAGAAAAGTAAACGGTCCCAGAGAATTAACCATTTCAACATTGCAGCTGATTCCAAAAAAAGGAACCGGTTCCAAAAAAAGTAGCCGGTCCAGAATAGTTATCAGTCCCACAAAATAACTGGTTTCACCATTGTAACCGTTCCAAAAAAGTAACCGATTCCATCAAATGACCTTCTAATATCATCCTTCACACCGAGTTTCTAAAATAGTTTTCGGTTCAGAGCAACAAGGCCACTGTCAGAGCAGTTAACATGGCAGTTCATTAGTGCTTAATGAAATCCCACGCCTTCGCGAGTACCGATGATGATTGACTTATGAGATGTTTGAGATTAATGCAGCGTCTACGTTGTCCAAGCCTATGTTGTTCAAATAAAGGCTGTTTCTTCGACACAGAAGGTATACCTCTCGGAACGTGCCTATGGAACCACAGAATGTAAACCTATCGGAATATGCTGGTAGCTTTAGCGATTCCACGCCACTCTTAGCTCAGCCATCATTCATATCCGTGAAACTCGCCTAAGGAGAAGATGTCCTTTAAGTACATTTCCTGGGGCTCGTTGATGCGCTCGTGCTTTCCACTCTTGGTTTTCGTGATTTCAGGTATATACTCATATACACCCAACTTTAGATCTTCGAGAGGGGGCATCAGCAAAAGGGACGTGCACTTCAAAAGAGGGAAGGCTAGGTTCTCCACCAAAGCATCTATTTCTGTTTCGAAACAAAGGCAATAGTTGTGCTAGCTTCCCTCAATACTGGGCTCTTGTCTTGATCTATATTTAATTCGCAAAAAATGCGCAAAAGCTTCTCAGTGTATGTAAGACTAACCAGACTTTGGCAGAATACGACATAGAACTTTAAAACGAAAAGAATAGAAAGAAATACAAGCAAAGCAAATTTAATAAAAAACACAGTAACCACAAAAAAAAATTACAAAAAACTAGAACGGAATTACTTTGGTTTAGCGATAGCAACGAAGCGAATTAAGAACACACACAAATAGTTTTTTTTGTTCACTTATACATATGCACATGTTTACTTGGAAATACAAATCGGAAGCCAGAAAAAAGTGACAGCTAGCAGAAAACACACAAAAAGGGATAATAGTGCTGCTGTGAGATAAGAAAAAAAAACAACAAGGTTGAAAAAAAAACCGAAATTGATTTGATGTTGAGTAAAGGAGAACTACAAAAAAGAAATAAACGTAAGAAAAACAAATGTTAGATATGCGAGCTTTCAACGTAAAGATAAGCGTTTTGTGTCGTAAAAAAGTAGAGATTTCATTTAACGGCTAACCAGAAAAAGCAATTCAGTTTATCACGGCTAACAAACAATATCTGATACCAAAAGGTGGCTTTTTCAGTGAGGTATGTTTATTTTAAAATTTTTCCAGTTTTTCTTATTGAATAATTTTTATTTTCAAACTAGCAGACCCGGCAGATATTGTTCTGCCCTAAATTTGGTCTATCTGCATACATTTTAATAAGCTTTTTCCGTCTAACTCTGCCCTCCCTCTTCACTTTTTCTTAATCCTTTTATTCACTCCTCCCTCCGTCTTTTTCGCTTCATCTATCTCTATCTTCGTATCACTTCACCTCTTTCTCAGTCTCCTTCTCCTTCCCTCTTTTCTCTTCTCTCATGTTCTTCTCATTCTTCTTTATCCCTTTATTGCCAGTCCCAGAGCGTGGTATCTATTTTGTTCTAGTCCCATCGAGTCCCAGTCCCACTCCGAGTCTCAGTCCCAGTCCTAGTCCTAATCATCCCAGTCCCAGTCCCATCTCTGGTCTACTTCCTGGAAAAAAGGATCGTAAGTACTAATATAGGCAAATTTATATACCAAATTTCAGGCAAATCGAATAGTACGTATGTAAATAGGTATGTGGGTATTATTAATTCATGTCTTTATTTCGGCTTAGCATGCATATTTATCAGTATTGCCAGGTTGATGCGACTAAATCGAATATTACAATGAAAATCACTTTAAAGCTCTCAGTAACAGCTTTCATTTGATATCCATATTACACACACATTCTAGGGTATCCGGGTCCACGTTTTGGCCTTTATCTCGAGACTATATTCACCAATAGGATGAAAACTACCCTGTACTAAAGCACACATCAACAGCTTCAATTTGATACCCATACTGTAAAAACACAACTAGTGTGACCCTGATCCACGTTTTGGCCTATATCTCGAGACCCTAGTCACAATAGGTATGAAAAACTCTGTACTAAAGCACTCATCAACAGCTTTTATTTGTTATCCATATTGTATAAACACATTCTAGGAAAAAATGTATTGAAGAATTAAATTTTCTTAGTGCACAATTATAGCATATACATGCAAAAATACCAAAAACTAAAACTTTTGTTTTAGAATTTTAAGGAAATGTTCAATATTTTTAACGAAGGAGTATTTTTCAAGAAAAGTTTGCATTCTTAACCATTTATGTTGCATTAACTTGGCAACAACGCATACATATGTCAAGCTGATGTGATATGAAAATACATATATACATCCATACATATATGCAAATGTACTCCCGAAGTTAAATAACGCAGCGAATGCTAAGTGTCGCCTCACTCAAAAGCATTTGCGCGCACAGTTGACACCGAACATCCACACACACGCATTTTTTGGTAAAAATGCTACTTTTGTTTAAACAATTTGGCTGATATAAGGAAGGAATCAAGTATTTTTTTTGATGCAGAACGAAGGTAAATATTTCAAAGTTTTACTGAAAAGTAGAATTTTTTAAATCCGTCCATCCGTTTATGAGTTATAGCTGTGTAAACAAAAATTTTATGATTTTTTACTACATTTTGGCAATTTGCCACGCCCCTATAATATATACCTTCAAATTGTATTAACTATACCATCTGACGTATCTAGCTTTCAAATGCATTCTGTGTGAAGTTATGTGCGTACATGTCATTTAGCGACTTTATTTTATAAGATTTATTATTATTATTATTATATTACTATTATTATTAAGATGTTTTCTCACTATTATAGAGAACGTGTAATGTGATTTATTGCCTAAGCTAATTTTAAAACTGTTATTTTGAGACCGAAATATGTAGGTTTCGGGAATGTTAAAATTTTCTATTCTGCTCTGTTAAGGTTAACATTATGTATATTGTTGTGATTTAATATTTATTAAAATTTAAAAAATTTAAGTGAAAACACTATACTATGTGCCGATAATATATTTTTGTGATCATGTAGGAACTATTTCTAGAACATATCTTAGATAATTTCTGGAATGTCCAAGGATAATTTTTTTCATCATTTCGAGAAATTTTTGATGTAATGTTGTGATCAATTTGAGAGTATTTTGTAATCTCTTTGGGATTATTTTGGATTTGTTCGGGAATATTTAGGAACTATTTTGAGATGATTTTGGGATGGCGTTTAGAAAAATTTTGTGACTGGTTCAGGATTATGTCAGACTATTTTAAGAAAGTTATGTTCTCATCTTAGGATCGTTCAAGCTAATTTCGGAATATATTAGCAGTTTTTTGTGGATAATTTTGGTACTATTTTGCAGGAAAAATTAAAAAGTAGCACGACGTAAATTGGAAGAGACGCTCGGCCTAAAATCTCTTCGGAGATTATTGCGCCTTACATTTATTTTATTTATTATTTTTAAATAAATTAGCGGGGTTCTAAAAGATGCATTCATGAACAGAAAAATATGCTAGGCTGTTATTATTATCGGATTGTCATCGGCGTGTTATCGAAGTTTTATAGATTTGTCATCGATAACAACTCTTAACTACGACTTATTGGTATATTATTATTGAATTACCGATGTGTTTTCGGTTTACTATCAAAAAATTGGTTTGTTATTGGAAAAATATTGTTTGGTTATCGAAAAGTTATTGGAATCGGAAAAACAACGAAAACTTGTTTTTAAATCGATGTTTTTTAGTAACTTTCGATGGAAAATAGAAATTTTTCGATAACAAATCGATTTCTTTCCCATAGAAAATATATCTATTCAGATAAAAGATGGATATTTTTTTGATGAAAATCAAAAAAATTTTATAAACAAATGTAAATTTTTTTAATAACAAAGAGATAACTTTTTAATACGAAATCGATTTATTTTCTATAGCAAATCGATAACCGTTCTTTAAAAAATCAACAGCTTTGCTACAACACCGATACTTTTTCGGTAAGAAATTTAAAATTTTTGAAAAAAATTATTATTTTCTCGATAACTTATCGATATTAAACCGATAAGTCATCGATTTGTAAATATTTGATAACAATTTGAGAACAAGCTCGTCTATACCTCTCCAATAACACGGCGATAAGGAACCGATAACAGATCGATAACAGCTTGATAACTATATCTCATCTAAAATAAATGTATAACACGCTCATGAGTCATTGATGACAATACGATAACTCGTCGGTATCGGTTGTTATCCTTCCCTTTCTTTTTCTTCCCTTTCCTTTCCTTTCCTTTTAGCTCTTCCTTTATTTTCTTTTCCTTTCTTTTTTTACAACTTATGCAACAATCCTCCGCGCAAACTTTCTACCCCGCCAAAAACCCCAAACACACCACTTGTTGGCGTAGAAGACAAATTACAACGCAAGATGGATGAGCAGAGAATGGCAATTGTTGATGAGTTGACAGCAGTAATGAAAAAGACAATAGCCGATTCCGAAGACAGGGTGATGCAGAAAATAGGTGAGTTGGCTGCTGAGACAGCAAACCTCAAGCAAATCATCACAACAATGGAAACAAGAGTGACTACATTAGAAAACTCTTATCGTGAGGTTGCAGCTCTGCGCAGTGAAATTGTTGCTGTTCGGAGCCAGCTTAACGAGCTGGAAAGCATCGCAGTCGCTACTGACATTATTATTAATGGCATCCCACTTGATTCCGAAGAGAGTTTGCCTGATATATTCGCCAACATATGCAAAGCTGTGAAACTCACCCCACCACCATTGCGTGATGCTTTTAGAATAAGAAAAGCAAAAAGCAAAACGCAAAACAACAGCAATAACATGAGTGTCATCCCTATTGTTGTAAAGCTGTGCTCTGCGCGCGAACGAAACCAGCTGTTTAAGTCTATTGCTGCATTTTGTAAACATAAACAGAGATCGCTTGTGCTGTCGGATATTAATATACCTGGCTATGGATCTGTTTATATACATGAGAGTTTGCCAAAGAGACTAAGGGAAGTTATGTCATATACTACGAAGATGAAGAAAAAGAGGCTTTTAGAATCTGAGTTCTCAGTTCGTGGAAAAGTTTTTGTACGATTAAAGCCCAATGAAGAGCCTAAATTGATTGCTAGCAAAGAGGAAGTGGATTCTCTTTTGAGCACCGGAGATGGAAAAGGAGCAGCTGATTAATATGACCATACTTTTAGTTATATTTCTTTGTTTTTTTGCATTAGGAATATTTATTAATATGTTTAAGTTTTTATTTTATTCTCTAACCAATTTTCATATGTACTCTCCTGTTGACCCTTCTCTGTTATGCACTCTAGTATGTTGGCAATTTGAAACGCACACTTGTGGATTTATTTATGAAGGTAAATAGCTCAACTGTTGGCTCTAATGAATGTAACAATAAGATAGTACTGAAGATTTTGAGTGATTGTCATCCTGGACTTCAGGTTTGTCATTTTAACTCGAGAAGTTTGAATCAAACAATACTTGATTACTTAAATCACGTTTTTAGCTCTGCGTGTATTGATGTCTTTTGTATTACTGAAACTTGGTTTCAGAATGATATGGCTGATTATAATTACCAATTTATTGATTACTGTATTGTAAGGAATGACAGACAGCAATACAAGCGCGGTGGTGGTATCGCGATCTATTATAAAAAGGCATTGCAGGGAAGAGTAATTGACAGGTCAGATCAACTTGATCCTGTGGAGTTTTTGATGTTTGAGTTCTTCAATAATTCTGAGCGTTGCCTTGTTGTATGTGTACATAATCCGATTTGGGTAACTTTTTTAAGAGTTTCGATAAATATAGTGCAATTTATGAACACATACTCTTGTGTGGAGACTTAAATATTGATTTGCTTGTGGAAAACGATCGGTCCAAACATTTTGTTGATAGCATATCAGGCGTAGGATTGGAAGTTGTAAATAAACTTGCTACTCGTTTCGCACCCCATTGCAAACCTAGTTTACTAGATGTATTTTGTGTGGCTGATATGGGCAATGTCTTACATTTTGATCAGCTTTCTCTGGGAGGTATTAGCGACCATGACTTAATTTTTTTGAGTTATAATGTAGTTTTGCAATCTACGAATAGTATCTCCATTGGCAACTTGTACGTTCGTGATTTCAATAGAATCAATGTCAGAGCTTTAGCTGCTGAGGCATCTTCACTTCCTTGGAATGACAGTTGGTTTGAAGCAGACATAAATAAAAAAGTTGAAAATTTTTCCAATTTGGTTAACTACCTATTTGATAAATATGTCCCACTTAAGAAAATTAGAGTGAACAAAAATAAGCAACCATGGTTCAGTCGAGATGTACTTCAGGCAATAAAAGCAAGAAATAAAAGCTATTCACTTTGGAGGAAATCTCCTTGTGAAGAAAACTGGCAGGCTTATAAGATATTGCGAGACAGAGCTACGAAAATTACTAGGGATGCCAAAAGGGGTTATTTCCAAAGCAAAGTTGATGTATGCCTACCACCAAAGATTCTCTGGAATAATCTAAAACAACTTGGTATTAAGAATGATTTAAAATCGGAATGCTCGATGGAGGCTGATGTAATGAATGATTTCTTTGCTACCAAGTTACCGAATGAGAGTGAGTCAAATATTTCCAGCGACGATTCTTTGGTGCAGTAAATTTAACTTTTCTAATATTACTGAATCTGAAACAATACAATCCATATTTTCAATAAAATCAAATGCAACAGGGGAAGATAAAATAAGTCTAAGACTTATTAAACTTATATTACCATATGTGATTGCGCCATTAACGCATATTTTAAATTTTGCTTTAACATCTCTAAGTTTTCCTGATGCTTGGAAGGTGGCTAATATTATACCTATTCCAAAAAAGGGTTATGCTTCCCAACCATGTGATTTTCGGCCAATAAGTATTCTTCCCTGTTTATCAAAAGTTTTGGAAAAGCTCTTATCGAACCAGATTAGGAAATATCTGACTGAAGAAAATCTGCTTTCGGAAAATCAATCAGGTTATCGCATTGGACATAGTTGCTCAACCGCTATGCCCAAGGTTTTAGAAGACATACGACCAAAATTTGAGAATGGCGAACTCACAATTCTTACGTTATTGGACTTCTCTAAGGCATTCGACACGGTCTGCCACGGAATTCTCCTGCATAAGCTTAAAAAATATTTTGGATTCAGTAGCGATGCTGTGAAGCTACTTGAGAGCTATTTGACAAACAGGTACTAACGGGTAATATGTGGGGATCGTGGATCCGGGTTATTACCAGTAGAATCTGGGGTTCCACAGGGTTCTATTCTTGGTCCAATTTTATTTAGTTTGTACATTAATGACATAGAAAAATGCTGTCGTAAAGTATCCATTCATTTCTACGCGGATGATGCTCAGATATACCTTTCTGCCCCTCTTGGCTTAATAGAGGATTCAGTTTGTCGATTAAATGAAGATTTAGAAGCTATATTTCAATGGTCTAAAAAGAACAAGCTACACCTTAATGCATCCAAAACAGAGGCGATCGCTATTTCACATTTTTCCTACAATCTGAATGGCATTTCTCCGATAGTTATAAATGGAAGTGTTGTGAAATATGAGAAGAATGTCAAAACTCTTAGATTTATCTTAAATAAGCATCTTACTTGTGTTGATCATGTGAATTCCTCAATTAGTAGGTTATGTTATATGTTAAGGCATTTATGGAAAACGGCTTATTTTATTCGAGAAGATATAAAACTTAAACTTGTCAAAAGTCTGTTAATACCAATAATATCTTACCATGAATTGATATACGGTTGCCTAGATAAAGCTTCCATGAACAAATATCAACTACTGATTAATAATTGTGCCAGATATATCTATCTTAAACGGAAATATGATCATATTTCGAACTTCTCAAAAAATATTCTTGAATGCAGTTTATCAGCATTCTTTGACCGTCGTTTACTAATATTTATACATAAGATTATCTTTTCTCGTACGCCGGAATGCCTTTTTGTAAAACTTACTTTCGCACAATCATCCCGTACTTGCAATCTAATTGTACCGCATTTTAAGTATTCAGTAACATCAAGAATGTTTTTCGTTAGGGCTGTGCAGTTGTGGAATGCTTTGCCTAATAAAGTAAAGTTAGAATCAAATCCTAAGCGCTTCAAATTAGCTGTACATCGCACCCTTTGTTCTTGAACATTCTTATGTGTTTTACCTTTTCTTTTTCTTTTTTACTTACCTCCATGGAACATATGCTGTATGGTTTGAATGTTACTTCTATTTTTGTTTCTAGCTTTTAAACTTACTTTGTATTAGTAATAAGAATAATAACAAATATGGCACTGTAAAATACTATGTCTTATATGTGTATTTTAAATAAATAAATAAATAAATATGCACAAGAAAATACATTCCGTATTTGAGCAAGCTCATAAATAATTCACGGGCATGTTATTCGTTTTTTTGTTGTTGTTTTATCAGCAACACACTACATTTGCACATATGTACGTCTTAACAGAGCATGCATCATATTTTTTTCTGGTAATTTGTTGTTCTCATTCACAGACTATTCCTTTTATTTTGCGTGCAAACGGCCTCTGAGGGGAACCGAAACCAACTGTTCCGGCATTTAACAGATATTTAAAGAGTATTCATTGAATAAGTGTTATAACCGAAAATGGTGGCTTCGGGAGCCGTTATTTGCGATCTCTGAAAAAATGTAAGCAAGAAAACAAATGAAAACCGGCAAACAGAGAGGTGAGCGAAGACAAGAAAGTAAAAATATAACAAAATCCACTAACTTGCCGTAGGCTTATTTTACGGTTTCCATTAATTTTTAAACATCGAATACGGTATCCAATTTCTGAAGTTTCCAGCTTAAGTGTCGAAGATTGTGCACGTGCAATCAAAATACACCATGCGAAACAGAAAAACCTGTAAAAAAAAATTCGGAAAAATGTATTGCAAAACAATAAAAACCTAAATAAACACAGCAGAACATAAAAAGAGGATTGGCAAAATTGTGGGGCAACGAAATTCAACTGTGATACGGGTTTGACAGGAAAATGAAAAACTCATTACGATGACGAAGTGTGTGCATAGGATTTTGGTTTGTTGTTAATTAAAAATTTAATTTGCATGCGCTGCAGATTTAAAGAGAGATTTACACGTTTCGTTAAATAAACAAAAACACAAAAACAAAGAAAATTAATTCGTGATTAAAGGATATTTACAGAAATGTAAGCAAACTGAATTAAAAGTAAACGTGTCAAAAGTGAGCATTATCTGCAGGCTTTTGAATGTACGGAATTTCTCAAAAGCTGGAGACCCCACGCAGATTTAAATTTAGGCTGGGTGTAGCATTTAATGCGAAATCATAGTCAAATCCCGCAGGCAGCTCTAAGAAGTATAAGATTGGATTAGGAAAATTCTTAGTTGAAGCTATTAGTAGATATATTGAGTAACCAGAGTTCAGTCTGCTTTATGGCGCAGAAGCATGGTTCATGACAACATCAGATAAAGCGAGTCTGGGAGCATTCGAGAGAAAATTTCTTCAAAAGATGTATAGGCCATTACGCGTCAGCTATGGCAAGTACCGAAGAAGGTTTTATGATGGGCTATATGAGCTTTATGCAGACATAAACATAGTCCAGTGAATTAAAACACAGCGCCTACGCTGGCTAGGTCAAGTTATGCGAATAAAAGATGATGCGCCGACCAAAAAAATATACTCATTGGAGTCCGCCTATGCAAGGAAAGGAAAAAGTGGCCTCCACTTTACTGGAAAACGATTCAGATTCCAAATGGCGCAAGTTAGCTCATCGTAAAAGCGACTGGCACACCGTGTTGCAGTTTTACGTGAAACAAGTTACCAGAGCTTCAAGTTTAACATACGAGAAAAATATTTTAAATAAAATAAATGTAAGGCGCGATAACCTCTGAACAGATTTTAGGCCGAGTTTCTCTTCGAATTTGCGTTGTGCTCCTTTTAGTTTTTAACTACAAAATGGCGGGACGGAACCTACTTGTTTTATGCCGACTCCGAATGGCATCTGCAAGGTAGATGAGTTTTCACTGGGAGCTTGTCATGGCGGAAATACACTCGAAGTGCTTGCCAACCACTGCCGAGGGGCATTCCCGCTTAGAAAAAATTTCTTCTAATTGAATAAACTTGTTTATAAAATTTTGATGTTGCTTTGTCCGGGGCGTAAACACAGCATCTTCGGTGTGGATGAAGGCAAGTCAATACATAGTAGCTATTTCAGCTCGAATTAAATATACATGACCGGTTAACTATATTAAGAAGAGAGAAAACCTCGCTAAATTGATAAAAAAAAACGGGTGAAAACACCGGTTTCCCGTGGAATGAAAGTCATATCCGCAAGCAGTCTGAAGCAATCCGGCCCGCAAAAACCCAGCCATTTAATGACGATGACCATGAGCTGGCCCCCCCTCATATCTATGATGATACCAACAGATTCATCGATTAACTCTTATCCTCTCAACATAGTAGTGACATTGGTATATAGCCGCGGTGAGCATATCTGTCCTAAGAGGCGATTTAAATTCAAAGACCTAGAAAGTTCGACGTGTAATTATAAAATCGTTTGGGTTATTAGCTTCATGGTACTAGTTTCCGGAATGTAGTGGAACAATAGCGGACAAAGGACCATTATCATCTATAATATCTTACAAAGAACGTCGAGGAGTGTCTTAACCGATACAAGCAGAAGACGACCAAATGTAATAGTTCAAATATATGAGTTAACCGGGGATTGCCCGTATCGTAATAGTTTAAAGTTGGTATCGAGTAACCTTACAGCGGTGCGAAAAAATTGTTTTCAAGAGATAGAGAATTCTTTTCCTTAGCGGGCAGGTACCAATAATGGTTTCAGTTTTGTACTGCTTTCTGTTTCTGTTTCGATTCCCAATTTGATTTGGTTTTTAGTTTTAAAAATTCTATTGAGGTTTCAGTAGTGATTTTGGTTCTGGTTCCTGTTCATATTTCACTCCCGCGTTCCTGTTCCAGTTTCAGTTTCAGTTTGGGTTTGAATTAGGAATTTTCTTTTTTTGGTTTCAGATTTCATTTAAGTTAAGGTCCAGATTTTGACCTAGGTTCCGTTTTCTTTTTCTATCCTGTTTCTGTTCCAGTTTGGGTTTTGATTTAGTTTCAGATTCAGTTTAGTTTTCTGTTGTAGCTTATATTTTGCGTTTTGTTCCGACTTTGGTTCAGGATTCGGCACCCGTTTCCTTTTGAGCATGGATCTTCCCGTTTCAGGTCTAGATTTGCTTCGCTTTTTCAGTTCCTGACATAGTTTCGATTCAATTTCCATTTTCTTTCTCTTTAAGTTTCGTTTTCGGTTTTGTATCCGTTTTTGGCTTCGATGTTGCAGTCTCAGTTCATTTACCTGTTTCGTTTTCGGTTTTCGGTGAAGTTACCGGCTGTATTTCGTATTCGGATTTGATTGCGGTTTCTATTTCTGTTTCGGTTCCTTTAAGGTTTCAGTTTCTGTTTTTTAATATTTGCAGCTTCGGTTTCCGGACTTGGTATGTAATATGAGGAAGGCCGTAAATTTATCTCTGAGCAGCGTCTTTTACTCAATAAAGTTTAAGGAAACAATTGGGGGCGATGTGTAAATTTTAAGAAGTTTAACGTGGCCATACAAAATCGCTAATGTGCCTCTATTACTACACTATAATTGACATTATCGCAGCAACCAACAAACTTAGTCCATTTGGAACCGTCTCCATTAGGGACCGTATTCGCATTGCTCTCTAGTGACGTTCCTTATTTCTTGCTTTCTAAAATACTTCTAATATCTCTGCGTAGAAGTCAAACTTTTTTTTTGCTATGCAGGTAGTTTCAACGAAGTTTCCGAATTACTGCTATTCTTCTAAGCCCGTCATCATTTTGTCTGCAGCATTATAGACAATAATTGGGCCCACACTTTTCTCGAACAATGTTCGAACTCATCGTATGAATTCAAAGAATACCTCCTCATCTGCATTGCCGTGCACGAGTTTATGATCTTCGTTTCCTAAGTTACCCAAATAAGGAGTATTAAGCACATGTGATAAGTACTTATAGGTACGCTTTTCTAGCATTCTTGCTACAGCCTTAATATTTTCTCCCTGCTTTTTTAGCCAACAAACTTTCAGCACTAACGGATAGACGGGGACCGTACCGATAATAATTTGAATGAATGGTCCTTATACCGACTAATGCTTAAATGGAAATTGTTCCGATTATATCCGACAGCATTTGTAATAGAAGGCGCAAAGTAACTCTTTACTTTCCTACAGGTCAAGCTATTCAGACATACTCAAGTGAGCACCTCGCGTCACTTCCTGTCCTCGGCTTTCCTTCAAACTTTTATACTGCTTAGTTAATACAACCGCTTAAGTGATTTAACATCATCCCTTCACTTGTTTGCTTTACATTTGATTGCATTTGACATTTTGTTTATATTTCGTTAATTACATTTCCCTAAGCTCGTTAGGCTTAATACATTAATTTTCGCTAGAAGTAAACTTCACACAGAACTAATGAAAATTACTAAATACTTTATTTGTATATGGATTTGTTTTTTTAGGCAGTTACAACAACACAATGCAACAAACACATAATTTTAGTGTAGCAACATATTTTGTTATTGTATGTATGTATCTGTATTTAGAGCGCAGCGTAGCGGAAAAAATTAATTGGATTTTTGTAGAGTTCAGCAAAATTAAATTTTTGATCGAATTTTAAATTAATTCGCGAAAATTAAATTTTTGGACTTTTTGTTCGGTAGTGCTCAAAGATTCTTATTGATTGATTTTTGTTAGATACTACTTTAAGCAGATCTAAAGGCTCTACAAAACTTGAAAGGGAGACAACTTTAGGGGGGAGCTTCGGAAAACTATTCGGCGTCCACCTACGTATCGTGTGAACGCAGCGACAGAAATTCAGTAAAGGAAAGGCGGTGACACAATGACATTTTTCATATAGATGCGTTTAACACAAGCTTATGCATTCTAATAACATCGCCACAATCACCAAGATGTTGCGTTTGTAAATATGAAGGAACTTCAGACTTGGCAATTGAAGTTTATTACGCCTTGCCCATTCACATACAAAATTTCGCGAAGCACTGTTGTAAGCATTCTTCCTATACAACAAAAATACTTGCTAACATATTTTGTGTCGTATTCGATATGTTATATTGCAGTTTTTTAATTGTAAAAAATGTTAGAAAATTTACCAACCAATGGGAAAAATAATTTCACTTGCAAAGTGTGCCAACACCCTTAGCCAAAATGAATTGTCAAATTCTTCTTCTTATGATTTGCTTGGAACAAAATTGGGGAGTTGGCTACTTTTCAATATCAGATGGCGCTAGTGTCGCTCATTCTACCATTCTCCATAAAAATACATGCAATCTACTCATAATGCATAAGCATGTGTTTAACTCATCTATATGAAAAACTGCTTATGTGTCGGCGCTGTAAAGCAAGCAGTCAATCAGTTTTTGCTTGTACATCATGCGGTAAACATCTGAGCCATAGATGAATGGATTTGAAACTCCTTGTTTCGAGAGAGCGCTGTCAAAATGCACATTTTTTATAACATTTGTCAATGATGCCACTCCAAACAAAAATTAATAGATCTGAATATGGGGATTTTTGACATACATTTCGGCGATTATATTTCAATCATTTAGTAAAATGATAGTCGTAAAATATTTATTTCTTTAAACTTATTTTACAATAATACGACTAGTTAGAGTTTAAATATAAGCAAATCTAAGTAAAATTTACATTCTGATTAAATTAATTAGTCAAATATTGTAACGCATTTAACTCGCAGTGAAAACCATATATTCTTTTGAAATTTCAGTAAATCGGACCTATGATATAATAGTTAACATCATTTAATGGATAGGGCTTATCCTACATGTCTGACGTTCCAGGTTCTGTGATCAAAATGGACTGGTTGCATCGGGACTTCATAATTACAAAACCTGTTTATAGTGATAACTTTTGAATGGGAAATAATATTAACCCTCCGCCTTCGAAATAATAATATTTACACTAAAACAAGTATCTTTGTCCTTTTTCCCATAATTGTTGAACGCTATTCTACAGTTGTAGGTCAAACTAAAGTTTACCGAAACTTTTGGCCCGTTTTTCGTTTTAGCTGGCACATTTTTTGTTCTGGCACCCGCTTCAGCTGGCGCGAGGGATTTATCTGTGATTATTGCCAGCACAAATTTGGGATAAATCCCTCGTGAGAGCGCAAAAAATGAGAGAGTTTCATATCAAGTCATCTTTGATCTGAGCAAGCGAAAATACACCCAATTCGCCATATCATAGAATGTCTAATCTATTGAAAATTCTGTTTAACATAGTACATCCAGTTGCAAATGCCAGATTCTGTGATGATCCAACAAATGAGAGAGTTCCTCAGAAGGAACATGTGCTTCAATCTCCTAACGAATTTTTACTTTGCTTTTTGGAATCGCGTTCTTACCGTCATTTATAATTATACATACTACTACACCCGGCAGACATTGTTCTGTCTTACTTTGGAGTATCTGCATACGTTTTACCTCTTACTCTCCCTTAACTCTTTCCCTCTTTCCCCCTTATCCTTATCTTTTCATTCCGTTCTACCTCTTCGTTTCTCTTTCTCTGCCTCTCCAGTCCCAGTTCCAGTCGTTTCCTGATTTATGTCCCGAAAAAAGGTGTCGTAAATACTAATCTAGGCAAAGGGCTACCCATATACCAAATTTCAAGCAAATAGAACTTTGAATTAAATTTGTTCAAATATATCGGTTCCTGGTCCACTTATCGGGAAACTTCCGTGCAACATTCTTCGCAATGCTGTAAAGTGACCCTGCAAATTTGAATAACATCCGGAGAGTGGTTTTTTAGTCCATTGGCTGCATGCAAACATACATCCTTCTTTATATGTGTAGAGCTGGATAGAGTAAATCCCTTTACGAAATAGTATTTTTCAAGAAATGTTAATTCTTAACAATTTATGTTGCATTAACTTGGAAAAACGCATAAATATGTACATAGATATGTATGTCAGACAGATATGAAATGAAAATACATACATACATCATACATACCTTTAAGCGGGAGTCATTGTTGCCGTATGTCGTATCGCTGTAGTCGTATCCCTAACGTAATCAGCTGTTTATCGTTACGACGGTAACCAAAATCCAATTGGTTGGCTATAATACGGTTACGACCTTAGCGGCACCAATAATCGATTGCATTGATTCCCATAAGGTTGGTCGAATCAACTGTTATAAGGTTACCGATACGGTTACCGATAAAGCACCAATGTCTGCAGCTTTAAATGTACTACCGAAGTCAAATAACGCTAGCGAATGCTGGCTTTTTCCACCATTCAATGTGAATTATGTATATAACTGTGTGACGCATAATACGATGTACTGAATGTCCCACTCAAAGCAAGTTTGCTCCAACAATTCACAGCGAAAAAACATACGCACTGGGTTTTTGGAAAAAAATGTTACTTTTGTTCTAACAATTTTGCTCATCTGAAAAAGGAATCAAATATTTTTTTTAATGCAGAACGGAGGTAAATATTTTCAAGTTTTATTGCAAAGAGAAAATGTTAAAATCGATTCATCTGTTTTTGAGTTATAAGTAGCTGTGTAGACAAAATCTTTACGATTTTGTACTACTTTTTGGCAATTTGCCACGCCTCTGTAATATATAACTTAAAATAAAATCTAAAATGTCCATCTTACTAAGCAAAGCCTTCAAACGCAAACAAACGTTTCAAAGTCGAAGCATTCTGTGTAAAGTAATGCGCGTTCAACGGCTTCTAGCGTATTCGTTTTATGAGATTTATAGAAGGTTATCCTTATGCTCGACGACTGCCATGGTATGATGTTGTTTTGCAACGCCTACTAGGACCGAAGGTCCTAGGTTCTAGTTCTGAGCAAGGCAATATCAAAAGTTTAGATAAACGTTTTTTCAATTAGAAAAAAGTTGTTCTGACCAGGGTCGCTCCTGGACTGTTGTTTGGCAAGCAGACCGAAAGTATTTCTGCCATAAAGAGCTTCTCAGCAAAAGCTCATTTTCCTTGCAGATGCCTTTGGGAGTCAGCGTAAAACATTTAGGTCCCGTCCCGCCAATTTGCAGAAAAAATTAGAAGGAGCACGACTCGGCCTAAAATCTATACGGAGGTTATCATTTTGTATTTATATAATACGCGAAATTTTCTAGTGAGTAAATGTAAGTGTATATGTGTGTTTATGTGCAACATATTACTTGCGTGTTTGAACTTCTTTAGAATTACAAAACGTTTGCATGTTTTTATTACCACAAATATATATATATCTGTGAAAATCTGATATGGTTTTGTCTGCCATCGCTTATACAAATGGTCTACAATTTTTTCTTGGCATCCAGCTGTGTGACAGAATTTATAGGCTTACAATGTTTTATACTCAATAATTTAGTAAGATAAATTAAGGCCGATTTAAAGAAAAAATTACGCTCTTCAGAAAAATTGGGTCTAATTATAAAAGCAGGAAATTGCAAATAGCATCCTATTTGTAGGAACATTTGCACAATTTAGATATTGCACACAAGTGGAAGATAAACGTTTAACAAGTATATTGGATTTTTATAAAAAAAAATTCAATTTCGGCGTTTGGAAGTTTTCTACATTTTTTGTGAATTTTTTTTACTTTGCGAATATTTATATTTTCATACTTGAATGGATCTGTCCATTATGCGAGCACAATTTTCGTGGTACCTTAATTGACCTCTTCTGCTTTTGACTTCGTTTTGTGGCTTAGTTTGCAAAATGCTGGTTTATATATATATATATATATAGAGATTTAAGGCCTAGCTTCTCTTTCAATTTGCGTCACGCCCTTTTCTAATTTTTCCAACGTTAATCTAAACCAAAATTCGCTGTCATTTTTGTTTGAGGTCTGTATTTAATTTTGTTGTATATTACGCGAGCCAAAATAATTGTGCGGTTTTTAATTTTAGCTAGAAAAACTTACTTTCTGCGAAGTAAACCCTACAGTGGAATCATCTGGTTGCATACTAGAAGCAGACTATCAAAAATCTCAACTAGTTAAAGTTCTAGTTATATAATAGCGTTCTCCGGGCGCGACCAAGCGAAGATATTTACCGTCTGGGTGTGTATTAAACTTAGGACCTCCTTATGTTTAAACATATCAACCGGTTGAGTAGGTGCCATATCCCGTCGTATTACCGACGGAGATGTTTCCTTATCCCTCGGGAAGGCGAGGCTAGATCAAGCAGTTCTTTGCTGGTACTCGCCGCCTTTGTGACAGTACAGCAAAAACTATTTGTTCGGCATTTCATTATGCTCCTTTAAGTTGAATTATTTTACCTCACCATGTAGGTGGTGTTTAGGCGTCATAAAAAGACATTCCGTGGTAGTTCTGAATGTAGTATTTTGGCCCGCCTGCATCCTTTTCTAATGTCTGTTTTTTAGTCGTGCGACCAGACCGGCGACGATGAGCGGCCGCCAACACTGTTTTGTAAGTTGTACTACCCACTTCATGATTTTCTTGTGGCTGTATGTTCTTTAGATACAATTCAGGTTCACCTAAAATCTTTCGGTGACTGACAGTCGAAAGCGTACGCCATCTACGTGAATGTCCAATATTTGCGTCACCTGTTCCTTTCACAACTTAAACAGTTTCGCCGTGGACATGATCGGCGGTAGTTACAGATCGCGGGAGGTGACAAAGCAGAAAGACTGATAGATAATTATTTAGTTGGGAAACTACTTGGTGGTGATGGGAGCTTTGATATGCATAACTTTAACAGAAGCGGGGATAGGAGACCACCCTACGCCACCCTTTGCTTAATTCTCCTAGATATTGAAGTCTCGTTCCTAAATTAAACCGGCGCTTGCAGACCACTGCTATGTCTTTGGAAGACAATGCGTTGATTGTATTAAAAGCTGTTGACAGGTCAGGTGTGACGAATACCGTACTATGATCGATTTTAAGCTGGTTCGGTCCGCAATTTATCTGGGTGTTATTGGCGCGGTAACGGTGAACTGTTCTGTGTTCGTGTTTGTGTTTATGCACCCGTTTATTTGTACGACATCTAGACTTGTAAACTGAAGTATGCATTGCCAATTGCCGGCAGAAAGCGCTCCCGAATAACTCCACAAAAACTCTAGTCAATGAATCAGAATATTTATGATTACGTTTGCTTTTGACTGCTCGTTAAGATTCAACTGCAAAAGGCGTTACTTCCTCTATGGCACCCACGGCGTTTGTGATTTATGCGGTGATTCTATTCGTATTACCACCACTGTAATTTTCTAAATGCTTTAGTCAGCATTAAGTAAGAAAATTAGGTTTTAGTTAATGAACAGTTTAAATTTATGTGTTTATGTTTGTGTGTACATATGTATTGCATGATACGAACGCAATGAGCTGGACGTGTTGTATTTAATGAGCAAAACAAACACTTGCGAATTGTCCCATGTGTATGTAGCCATGTTTAGGTGAAAAGAAATTATTGACATGCTAAGACATCTTTGGTCATATCCTAGTGAGGTTTCTATTACTGCAGAGAAAAGTTTATGTTAAAATAATTTAAATATATATGTATATATAGCGTACGTATATATGAATTAAAGCATTACTAAGCTGAAAACTGTAAGTCTACGAAGACTCGTATCTTGATGGATTGTAACACGTCCATATCTATGCTGACGCGGTATGCTTAATTGATGGCTATTATACCTGGCCGGAGAGACCGAGACCAAGTAGCGCTTTCGGCGGAGAGGATACCAAATACTGGAATGCTTCTCTTTATTAACGTAAGTTTTCGATGCCGATGTCAGGGACTGCCATTGTCATGTCTAACAATGCAACGGGTTTTACCTGTTCATCTGCTTTTTTTGAGTTCGGAAGACAGATGGAGATTGCCACATTTAACTGTACGCAAACTTCACTTCTGGTCTTAATCGGCGGAAAAAAACCAATCACTTCAATAAAAAAATTAATTGCATGTGCTATGACTTTGTATTTAAAATTGGTTCAGGCACATCGTGTAGTATAGTGCAAAAAATATTATAGCAAATATTTTAAACACACTCTTAAATATTTTAACCTCTTATTTTAATTTTTCTATTAAGCCTATCTTTTGACTTATTATGGACCTATAAAAATTAGGTACCTTAAATTAAATTTGTATTTCATTGCAGTCACAACCTAGCCATTTAAATGTTCAAAACAATCGTTAAATTTAATTTGAGGTTATCAAAATTAAGGCTATTCAAATAGGAATAACAAATAAAAATCACAAAAGCGCGCAAAAACTTTCATCATAACATCCTCGTGATAAAATTCAATTTGGTGGGCATTAAGTGACACCAAAGGACCCAAATGACAAGCAATGCACTAATGTAGCATAAAAAGGAAAAAATGATAAAAATATAAAACATGATAAAAAAGAATTATGTTGACAATTTTTCACTTGTCGCTGTAGCTGGGATATTTCTGTGACTATTATTTTTTCATGTTTGCAAACTGTGAAGATATGTAAAATAATTTATGTGCAAGCGAGTGGTGTATATATGTATTTTGTTATTTAATATTGCTTAATTTTTCTTTTCAATTTAAAAGTGATATGGCATATAAATCAGGGGTGCTTTGGGATGATAAAGTGGTTTTTGGGTATCAAAAAATATTGTGCAAATAATATTCCCTTTATAGCGATGGCTGACACTAAGTGAGTACCAATGAATTTCTCTTGCAACTTTCGTTTACAATACCTGGCAGTCAGAATTAGAAGTTTCTCGGTTTTATACATCACGATATGTGCGTGCGGTACACCCCCCTATTACCTGTCAATAGTGCCCTTCCCTTCCTCAAGGGGGCACAAGTTTCGTTATTACAAATACTTTAACCCTAATCAGAATAGAATGTTCAATAAATAATAGAGGCAAAAAAAGGGAGGTGGAAGTTAACAGATTACCATCTGCTACATTTATTTAAACTCGAAGAAAATTTAATTAGCGTTGTCAAGAAATAATTTTTTTTCTTTATTTATTTTCATTTTATTTCTTTAAACTATACCCGCTGTGGTCTTAAAAAATATTTCAGCCGATTTAACACTTTTTTTGGTGTTGCCTTTTGGAACAAAATAGGAACAGCAGAATCGAACAATTTGGAAAAAGATTGGCAAAAAGGTAAGTGGGATGGGTGTAGGAGGAGGGAAGATAATAGAAGCGACAAGAAATAGAAGAATAGTAAGGGAGACTAAGCCTCTGGTAAAAAATCACATATATCACGGACAAGGTGTATAAAATCTAAGAGAATTTTGAACCGCTGAGTTGGAGTCCTGGATCAGATTCCATATTTGGCCCTTGAATGCATCTTACATCAAAAGCTCAGCTTTTACAGCAGCGAACAGAAAAAAAAACATTGCCAATTTTTATCAAATTTTATACGTGCAGTTAGTATTTTCAGGTTGCAAACTTCAAATACTGCCGTGGTGTGATGATAGCGTGCTCCGCCCACCACACCGAAAATCCTGGGCAAAGAGACATCAACATTTAAGAATTAAGTTTTTTCAATTTCACTCAGAAAAAAATTCTCCCGATTGAAGGAAAATGGGAATGAAATGGCATTTATGAAAATTTTTCTTCATCCGCATGGCCAAAATTTCTTCAAAATGAGGAAAAGTCCTCATTCGATTAGTTATCATTTTGCTATTGACGGTTTATGAGAGTGCTGTCCATTTCCGATCAACGAGCTATCTATCTGTAAAAGGTATATAACGGCGAAGTATAGACGAGTTATCGATTTGTTACCGAACTGTTGTAAATTTTCTTTTGATAACAAATTTTATCAATGAACTACGGTGGTTTATTTGACAAGTTTTCGCTTTTTAATTGAGATGTTTTCAATATGTTATTTAAAATATACGAAAAATCATCGATATGTTATCAAAAAGTTATCAGCAAGTTATCGATATGTTATCGCAAAACTATGGGTTTGTTCTCAATAAGGGACAACCGTTGGTCCGCAAAATCCTCCGTTTTCGGGGGGGAAAGTCACCCACACATAAACGCCGACATGCATGTGCATAAGTGCTGACACAACACACATACACGTGCATGCATATGCATAGGGCGGTGATGGTGTGGGTGGCTATAAGTTAAATTGTATATCGAAATGCATTAGGGGGGTCGCAAACAGATGCGGAAAGTTAGGCATCCTGCCTAACAACCGATTTGTTTTCAAAAATGTATTTAAAATTATATATTATAAAAAAATATCGACATTTTTTGATCGAAATGTTATCGATATGTTATAGAAAATCTATCGATATCTATGTTGTCGAAAAGCTATAGGGTTGCTATCAAAAAGCTTACGATTTGGTGTAGAAAATTATAGGTACGAATCGAAAAGCTAACAATTTTTATCGACGTGTTATCGATTTCTTATCGATGACTCGAAGGACTTTTATAAAACATACACCGCTAAAACTTCAATATAAATTCGATGACAGATTGTAGCCCGTCGACAACAAAACCATGAAAGCGACATATAAAGCAGATGACTCGACGATAAAAATCGACAATTCGATGATAATAAGTCACTACCAATAATAAGCCGATAACATAACTAATAATTGTCGGCATCGGGTATCACAAATGAAGCGCTTTTCAAAAGTAATGAAATTATTTTTTTGCCAGTTAAGTTTCCTCTGTTATGGTTTGGATTCAACCCCTGGGCGAGCTCTTGTTAAGTTAAAAATATTAGTACAAGTATTTGGTACTCATGATTTTTGTTTTCTTCAAAAATGTCCGCTTTTTATCATTACTATAAGGCGTGTAAGTTTTTTGAAATTTTTGTGATATGACTTAAAATACATCTATAAATGTGTTTATTATATATTTTATAATTCCATAACTCATATCTGTATTTGAAAGTTATTAATGATGTTACAGAAAAGGCAGTTTCCTTCGTAATGCTACGTCCCTGCTCGCAAGCAGATGTTGCACCTAACTTTGTGGTTCGAATATATACTCATATCGTCCCTGTTTCCTTGAGACTATAAACAGCAAAAGTTACGCACTGTAAGTAGGTAAATAATAGATACACGTTGCTCAATCAATATCCAGCTGTCAAACATAACCGCAATTGCCATATGCCGTTATTTTCATATACTCGAGGCGTTTATGGCTCAATAAAAGGGTATTGTTTATATGTATTACATATGTATACGCATGTTTCTTTGTATTTAGTCCAATGTAGTCATATATTCCATTACACTTTATCCCTATAAAGACAACTACATAATAAAGAAAACTAAACATAATAAAACTAGTCTTATTCTAGGAAGATTACTTTAAATTGTTAGCTTTTGCCAAAACTGGGGAGTGATAGTAGGACGCTTGTTTGATTTAACCTCAGTACGGTTTAATTTTGATATGAACCCTGTCCATATCTAGTCAAGGACTATTACACTTAAAAATATGTTTTTATACTCAGTTGAGCAGAGCTCACAGAGTATATTAAGTTTGATTGGATAACGGTTGGTTGTACATATATAAAGGAATCGAGATAGATATAGACTTCCATATATCAAAATAATCAGGATCGAACAAAAAATTTGATAGAGCCATGTCCGTCCGTCCGTCCGTCCATCCGTCCGTCCGTTAACACGATAACTTGGATACATTTTGAGGTATCTTGATGAAATTTGGTATGTAAATTCCTGAGCACTCATCTCAGATCGCTGTTTAAAATGAACGATATCGGACTATAACCACGCCCACTTTTTCGATATCGAAAATTTCGAAAAAGAGAAAAAGTGCGATAATTCATTACAAATGACAGCTAAAGCGACGAAACTTGGTTGGTGAGTTGAACTTATGACGCAGATAGAAAATTAATAAAATTTTGGACAATGGGCGTGGCACCGCCCACTTTTAAAAGAGGTAATTTAAAATTTTTGCAAGCTGTAATTTGGCAGTCGTTGAAGATATTGTGATGAAATTTGGCAGAAACGTTACTCCTATCACTGTATGTATGCTTAATAAAAATTAGCAAAATCGGAGAAGGACCACGCCCACTTTAAAAAAAAATTTTTTAAGTAAAATTTTAACAAAAAATTTAATATCTTTACAGTATATAAGTAAATTATGTCAACATTCAACCCAGTAATGATATGGTGCAACAAAATACAAAAATAACAGAAATTTTCAAAATGGGCGTGGCTCCGCCCTTTTTAATTTAATTTGTCTAGGATACTTTTAACGCCATAAGTCGAACAAAAATTAACCAATCCTTTTGAAATTCGGTAGGGGCGTAGATTTTATGACGTTAACTGTCTTCTGTCAAAATGGGCGAAATCGGTTGATGCCACGCCCAGTTTTTATACACAGTCGTCCGTCTGTCCTTCCGCATGGCCTTTAACACGATAACTTGTGCAAAAATCGACATATCTGTAATGAACTTAGTACACGTGCTTACTTGAACTCACTTTATCTTGGTATGAAAAATGAACGAAATCCGACTATGACCACGCCCACTTTTTCGATATCGAAAATTGCAAAAAATGAAAAAATGCCATAATTCTGTACCAAATATGAAAAAAGGGATGAAACATGGTAAGGTAATCGGATTGTTTTATTGACGTGAAATATAACTATAGAAAAAACTTTATAAAATGGTTGTGACACCTACCATATTAAGTAGAAGAAAATGAAAAAGTTCTGCAGGGCGAAATAAAAAAACCCTTAAAATCTTGGCAGGTATTACATATATAAATAAATTAGCGGTATCCAACAGATGATGTTCTGGGTCACCCTGGTCCACATTTTGGTCGATATCTGGAAAACGCCTTCACACCACTCGCTTTTAAAACTCTCACTAATACCTTTAATTTGATCCCCATATCGTACAAACTCATCATAGAGTCACCCCTGGTCCACCTTTATGGCGAATCTCGAAAAGGCGTCCACCTATAGAACTAAGCCCCACGCCCTTTTAAAATACTCATTAATACTTTTCATTTGATACCCATATCGTACAAAAATATTCTAAAGTCAACCCTGGTCCACCTTATGGCGAGATCTCGAAAAGGCGAACACCTATAGAACGAAGGCCCACTCCCTTTTAAAAAATACTCATTAACACTTTCATTGATAACCCATATCGTACAAGCATTCTAGAGTCACCCACTGTCCACCTTTATGGCGATATCTCGAACGGCGTCCACCTATGGACACTAAGGATTACTCCTTTAAAATACTCATCAACACCTTTCTTTTGATACCCATATTGTACAAACAAATTCTAGGGTCACCCCTGGTCCAATTTATGGCGATATCTCGACACGGCGTCCACGACTAAGGAACTAAGGATTATCCCTTTTAAAAATACTCATAACACCTTTCATTTGATACCCATATCGTACAAAACGAATTCTAGAGTCACCCCTGCCCACCTTTATGGCGATATCTCGAACAGCGTCCACCTATGGAACTAGATTACTCCTTTAAAATACTCATCAACACCTTTCTTTTGATACCCATATTGTACAAACAAATTCTAGGGTCACCCCTGGTCCACTTTATGGCGATATCTCGAAACGGCGTCCACCTAGGAACTAAGGATTACTCCCTTTTAAATACTCATTAAACACCTTTCATTTGATACCCATATCGTACAAACGCATTCTAGAGTCACCCCTGGTCCACCTTTATGGCGATATCTCGAAAGGCGACCACCTATACAACAACCACCACTCCCTTTTAAAACCCTCATTAATACCTTTAATTTGATACCCATATCGTACAAACACATTCTAGAGTCACCCCTGGTCCACCTTATGGCGATATTTCGAAACGGCATCCACCTATAGAACTAAGGCCACTCCCTTTTAAAATACTCATAACACCATTCGTTTGATGCCCATATTGTACAAACAAATTCTAGGGTCACCCCTGTCCACCTTTGTGGCGATATCTCGAAACGGCGTCCACCTATGGAACTAAGGATTACTCCCTTTTAAAATGCTGATTAGCACCTTTCATTTGATACCCATATCGTACAAACGTATTCTAGAGTCAACCCTGATCCACCTTTATGGCTATATCCCTAAATGGCGTCCACCTATAGAACTATGGCCCCACTCCCTCATAAATACTCTTTAATGCCTTTCATTGATACACATTCCAGGGTTTCTCTCGGTTTATTTTCCTACATGTTTATTTCCCTTATGTTGTCACCATAGCTCTCAACTGAGTATGTAATGTTCGGTTACACCCAACTTAACCTTCCTTACTGTGTGTTTATAAAAACAAATCAGTTTCATGTTTGAAGTAAATTATGTCTGGGAGCGCTACAACCAAAAGAACTTTAATATCGTTATTACAAATGTGATGCATATTTCATAAAAAAGCTTTCAATTAACTTTTAGGCAAAATCCAATCAAAAACCCATCAAAAAATCAATCCTGAAAATTAAGAATTTAAAAATTCTACTTAAAGTTCCTATACAAATTTAGCTCTCTAACAAACCTTTCACATGCGAAAGTGTCCTTGTTAAATTTAAGCTTCGGGCCCTTATTCTAATTACTTTCCTATCAACTATATTGTTGTTGTTTTTCTTGTGCTACGTGTGTTTGCTTGGTTTCTGTTTTTGTAATTTTACCACCAAGTCAGATTCTTGTCAAAACCATGCTTACAAGTCATTGGCTAAATGATGGCGTGTTGCAACGTAATATGAAAATGAGTCGTGCCTGCATGGAAAAGCTGTTGAGTCCCAGTTAAATTGTATTGGTAATTTC
Organism: Eurosta solidaginis; assembly: GCA_029619165.1. NCBI lineage: Eukaryota > Metazoa > Arthropoda > Insecta > Diptera > Tephritidae > Eurosta > Eurosta solidaginis. The sequence goes on from JARSSU010040357.1 coordinate 50,124, forward strand.
ACTGTCATCGTTTGATCTCATCAATCTGTGACAAATGTGGTTATTGTTTTATTGATTACCAATGGGAGCAATTTAACTCTAAACGGATTTAGGTTCAGCTTATCTTTCAATTTGCGCCATGCTCCTTTTAAGTTTTCCTTAAAAATTGTGGCACGGGACCTACGTGTTCATGCTGGCAGCTTTTCATCGCAGAAATACACACGAGGTGTTTGTCAACCTCTTACCGAAGGGTTATCCCGCTTTCTAGTTGCGTTATATAAAGCCCAGTAGGGAAAAGAAGCTGACTACAAACGCATCGTAAGTTGGTTTCCAAAAAATTAATGTGCACTACTATCTGTTTATTTTATTTTAAAGCACAGGAATGCTAGCAGAGTGATAAAAGCGTTGATGGAGCACTGAACCGATAAGAGTGTATGTGGTTTAGCTCAGTATTTTGTCATGAGGTTTCGAAGTTAAGTTATATCTATAATCACTTCATATCATTCAGCTTTTACAAGAACAAGGCGTAAATATCTTGTTAGGGATTTCTACGAAACCGCGGAAGAAATTACGAGGATTGATGCTTTTATGCAGCGATTCTGTTAATGATTTGGAATCAGTATTGCCGTTAGATTTTAGTGTATACCAACGAACTTTGAAGGTGTCCAAGTGAGCTGCTTCGACCTAGCTGGAGCAATAGCCACCCAACCTAACCAGAAATAGTCCATGGGTTTCGTCTAGCAATGCCATTATATATCGTGTGGTCTTTACGTTTGTACGTTATGTCAAACAGAAAGGCGAAATCACTTTCATTTCTAATATTTATAACAATATTTACTAAAGGCGGACCATTTTTTGTGAAGGATCTAAAGCTCTATGCTAATTAAAGAAAACGAGTCCTTGTTGCTTGAAGAACTTGAAAAGGTCATCCTTTTAAACAGTATCAACGAAGCCCTTTTCCCTCACAAACATTTTCTGGTAATCTTTCTGCTAGCGGTGAGTCGAATGGAAGCATACATTTTATACTCAGCTGAGCAGAGCTCACAGGGTATATAATTTTGTTCGCATAACGGTAATCCGTAACGGCATAAACTAATCGAGATAGATATAAATTCTATATATCAAAATGATCTGGCGAAAAACAAATTTATTTAGCCATGTCCGTCCGCCCGCCCGTAACACGATAACCTGAGTAAATTTTGAGGTATCTTGATTAAATTTGGTGTGTAGGTTCCTAGGCGCTCATCTCAGATCGCTATTAAAATGAATGAAATCGGACCATAACCACGCCCACTTTTTCGATATCGAAAATTTCGAAAAAACCGAAAAGTGCGATAATTCGTTACCAACGCCGGCTAAAGCGATGAAACGTGGTAGGTGGGTTGACCTTATGACGCAGAATAGAAAATTAGTAAAATGTTGGACAATGGGCGTGGCACCGCCCACTTTTAAAAGAAGGTAATTTCAAATTTTGCAAGCTGTAATTTGGCAGTCATTGAGAGATATCATGACGAATTTTGCAGGAACATCCTCTTACTATAAAAATAAAAATAAAAATTAGCAAAATCGGATTACGATACGCCCACTGAAAAAAAATGTTTAAAAGTCAAATTTAACAAAAAATTTAATACTCTTACAGTGTATAAGTATTTATGCCAACATTCAACTCCAGTAATGATGTGGTGCAACAAAATACAAAAATAAAAGAAAATTTCAAAATGGGCGTGGCTCCGCACTTTTTCATTAATTTGTCTACGAATTACTTTTAATGCCATAAGTCGGACAAACAAATTCACACAATCCTGTGAAATTTGGTAGGAGGCATATATTCTATGACGATAACTGTTTTCTGTGAAAAATGGTCGAAATCGATTGAAGCCACGCCCAGTTTTTATACACAGTCGACCGCCGGTCCTTCGCTCGGCCCTATACACGATAACTGTGCGCAAAACACGATATATCTAACTAAACTTAGTTCACGTACTTATCTGAAGTCACTTATCTTGGTATTAAAATGGGCGAAATCCGACTATGACACGCCCACTTTTCATACAGCATCTGGATTCCATATTTCGACTGAAACATTAATATTGCGTTCAGCGTTTTATATTTTAACATAGTTTATTTGATTAAACCGTGGTTGCTTTATTCTACCAAGTGATATGTGCAAATCGATTTGGATAAAAGAACGTGTATACCTTCCAGTCACTAAACTGCACAGTCGTGACAATGAAAAGTGCTGGGATAATAAGTCATATTCGTACAGAACGTGTGGATGCGTTTGTCAAGTAGAGATGACTTGTCATTATAGCAAAGGACATACCGAAAGCAGCATCACATCATTATGAGTGTACTTACATAACATGCATAAGAGGACGATGAGGAGAAGTGCTGAAAATCAGTTTAGTACACTACTATTTTGCTAAAGCGACAAGCGCGAGTCGTAAGCGCGTTTTGTGACTACACTGCACACGAAAACGTATCACTGGAACGAGTTTATACACGCTGCTTCTTCTGTCCACACTACTTTTTCAAGTGCCAAGCTACATGTGAAAGCGTGTCAAAGACGTAGAATGCTTTGTGTTTTCCTTCATTGTTAACTGAAAAGGAATTTAGTTGACTATTGGGTCAAATGTGATGCGCATACTATTGCTGTGGCGTGTGTGTGTCCGCAAATAGCGAATATCCAATGTCTCATGTTCAGGACAGCGACGTTTAGGGATGAACCCTATCTAACCTAGTTGAGTAAATATTTAACTTGGTAAATTTTATTATTCGCAGTGGCATTATCTTTTGGTCCGATGACTTTGTGAAAGGAATTGTCATTTGTTTGGTAGTGGTTTGTATGTGTGGCGTTGAGCTTACTATACTTTGCTTTAAGAACATTTGTTTGAGAGGGCAAGGGTGAGATAATACGTCCTACTATGTAGATAGAGGATAGCCAATGTCAAGTACACGCTACGCCTGCTAAAAAATGAAAGGAAAGCTTTATATGTCACTGGGAATTCCTTGAGTGGAGTGCTGAAGTCGATGCCGCTACGTTCATGAGGCATGAATCCTCATTTAATAACACAGAAAAATTGAGCTCCCCAAAAGCTTATGTGCTTTACTTATCCTCTAGATGTAAGAATTCATGAGGGGCTTAACACCGGCTTCTCTAATAATTGAATTCAATACTAAATGTTTTCTAAGTGAGAAACAAACTGCTTACTATCTATGGACTGAAAATCACGCCACGTGCGACAATTTTTGTTCTCTTGGTGCTTCGTGCGCTCACTCTGAAATGTAGGGCATATCCTCGGTGTACCATCACGTCCCATTACGCGCACTGTGCCTCACATTCAGACCACTATATTAATCTGATTAAAGTTGTGCATTATCGTCAGTATTTTTCCTAATTAATCATATATTCAACCGAATGTATGTGAGCTATATAAAACACGCCATAAATATTGGTTTACATCTACGCTGTTATGGAATTTAGAAATGTTTGTGGAGCATGTCATGATTGTGTCCTCGCGAATGATGAGCTCCTATTTTGTACATAAAGCGAATGTAAATATGCTATAAAGATTTTATATAGATACCTATTATGCAAATAGAACAAAAAGATTATCTCATCTTATTCAATCATGAAAGTCTCGTGTGATCAAATTTGGTGTAGAGGCAATTCCGATGAGCGTGAGTAGTATTTGCTCATTATTTCATATTAGTGACTGTATGAGTATTGCCAGTATGAGTCGTCTTTATTTACTTGCTCCAAGGGTTTTTCTGTCAGGAGTGGAAACCGTATTCTTTATTGTTTCACAACGCTTAAGCCAGTTTTTGCCGAGTTGATATTGGTATTGGCTATTGGTATAGGTTTTGGTATTGTATTGGTATGGTATGTGTAGTGGTATGGTCATTGGTATGGGATTGTGTATGGTAGTGGTATTCGCGGATTGTCTTACATATTGAGTCATCGTATTGGTTGTGAGTATATACGCGTATGAGTACTGTTGTGATATATTAAGGTCACATTTGTCTTGGTTCTTTGGTACTGGTCTCATTCTTTAAGTCTTTGTATTGGTATGTGGTGATCTTTGGTATATGGTCATTGCCCTTGACTATGCGATATGTGTATTGGTATTGGGACTTTGTATGGTATTTGTCTTGGTTTTTGGTATTGTATTGGTCTTCGATCTGGTCTTGAGTGTTGGTCTTCGTCTTGGTCTATGGTATTGGTCTTGGCGTTGGTCTCCGGCTTTGTGGTATGTTGTGCTCTTGGTATTGGTCTTGGTTTTTGGTATGATATTAGTATGGCATTGGTATTGGCATTGGTATTGGTCTGTGTTGGTATTGGTATTTGGTATTGGCTTATTGGTATGGGTATTGGATCTTGGTATTGGTATTGTATTGGCATGGTATTGGCGTGATATGAAAGCCACTCGTAATTGGCATGGTCTACGGATGTTGTTATTGATTTGTTTGTGATATTGTATTGGTATTGGTCTTTGGTATTGGCACTGGTCTTGGCATTGTCTTGGTATGTGTAGTGGTATTGGTATTGCTCTGGGTATTGGTATGGTATTGGTACTGGTCTTGGCCTTGGTATAAGCATTTGTATTGGTCGTTGTTGTTGCTATTGGTCACTGGGTATTGACTTGAGTATAAGGATTTGGTATGGTATTGGTGTGATATTGGTATTGGTTATTGGTCTTGTCATGGTATTCGTATTGGCATTGGTATTGGCATTGGGGAGCATATTGGTATGTGTCTTTGGTCTTGGATTGGTGAATTGTTATTGTATTGGTATTGGTCTTGTTCTGGATTGGTCTTGGTCTTGGCCTATGGTATCGTTTGGCGTGGTCTTGTTCTTGGTACTTGGTATGGTCTTGGCTTGGTTCCGCACTCCGCTCACTGTCTTCGTTCTCCATCTGGTGTATTGTCACGTCTAGCGTGTCTAGTATTGTCACGATGCTAGACACACTCGATTTCGTCACATCGGAGTCGGTGACTCTGATCCATCATGGCTACTCTTCCGAACAGTCTTGGTCAACCACTACGCAGAGTATATGTCACAAATCCTGAGTTTTTAGTTATTGATTTCTGTAGTAAGAATACTTGGCTACTAGTAAATGTTCAGACTCAACCATACATACCTGCGTGACGTTGCTATGATCAATACATGTGTACTCACATGCGCGTATTGAGTTTTGCTTATGGTATTGTATTGGTATTGGGCTTCTTATTGGTATTGTATTGGTCATTGGCCTTGGCGTTGCGATATTGATCTGGTACTGGCTATTGTCGCAAATTAGTATCAGGATTTGTCTTGGTATTGGTTGTGATATTGGTATTGTATTAGGTTTTGGTAATTGGTATTGGTATTGTATTGGTATTGGTATTGATGGTATTGGTATTGTATGGTATTGGTATTGGTATTGGTATTGGTATTGGTCATGGTATTGGTATTGGTATTGTTATTGATGTATTGGTACTGGTATTGGAATTGGTATAGGATTGTATTGGTATGGGTTTGTGATATTGGTATTGGTATTGGTCTGGTAATGTGTATTAGTATTGGTATTGGTATTAGTGCGATATTGGATTGTATGTGTATTGGTTATGTGTTGTTATTGGTATTGTTGATGGTAGTTATTGGTATTGTATTGTATTGGTCATTGGTATTGGTATTGGTATTGGTATTGGTATTGGTAGAATTGGTATTAGGTATTGTATTGGTATTGGTTGTGATATTGGTATTGTGTATTGGTATTGGTATTGGTATTGATGGTATTGGTATTGGTATTCGTATGGTATGGTATTGGTATTGGTATTGGTATTGGTATTGTATTGGTATTGGTATTGTATTGGTATTGTATTTGTATTGGTATTGGTATTGTATTGTATTGGTATTGGTATTGGTATTGGTATAGGTATTGGTATTGGTATTGGTATGTATTGGTATGGTATTGGTATTGGTATGGTATTGGTATTGGTATTGTATTGGTATTGGTATTGGTACTGGTATTGGTATTGGTATTGTATTGGTACTGGTATTGGTATTGGTATTGTATTGGTATTGGTATTGGTATTGGTATTGGTATTGGTATTGGTATTGGTATTGGTATTGGTATGGTATTGGTATTGGTATATTGGTATTGGTATTGTATTGGTATTGGTATTGGTATTGGTATTTGTCATTGGATGGTAGTTGGTAATTGGTATAGGGTATTGGTATTGGTATGGTATTGTATTGATTGGTATGGTTTGTATTGTATTTGGTATTGGTATTGTATATGGTATTAGTATTGGTATGGTATTGGTATTGGTATTGGTACGGATGGTATTGGTATTGTCATTGGTATTGGTATTGGTATTATGTATTGGTATTGTTATTGGTATTGGTCTTGTATTGGCTATGGTATTCGTTATTGTATTGGTACTTGTATTGTGGTATAGGATTGTATTGGTATTGGTTTTGATATTGTATTGGTTATTGTATTGGTCTTGGTATTGGTATTGGTATTGTATTGGTATTGTATTGGTATTGGTATGTGTATTGGTATTGGTATTGTTATTGTAGTATTGGTATTGGTATTGGGTATTGTATTGGTATTGGTATTGGTATTGGTATTGGTATTGAGTATTGCTATTGGTATTGGTATTGGTATTTGTAGTTGGTATTGGTATTGGTATTGGTATTTGTATTGGTATTGGTATTGGTATTGGTACTGTTCAGGTGATAATCTATACGAAGTGTTTTCCTCTGTCATAGTTTTTCCTGCACTTGATTAAATATTTCATAATCGTCAGTGCAAGCTCCAAGACTTAAAGGCTAAGCAGGCTATTTACAGTTATTTCGAAAAAATTGCGAGGGAGCTTCATTTTCGTCTAGGATTGGCCATAAAAGTGTACTTTCGGAATTCCAGAGGAAGTTGGTATATTTTGTTTTCAGTTAGGGAAAGAGGCTTCGGTTGGAAACGTCTGCAATGGCAATAAAAAATTAAGCAGAGTTAGGTAATACGCCTAACTACTTCAAAATTGGCTCAGTAATGCAATTAGGATTTATTCGTTCCAAAACTATCGCGCTTTCTTTATTTCCTATCAATTTTCAGATGATGTATTTAGTACGGAAAAGCTTTTAGAAGCAATTAATGATGAAGTTTATTTCATATGGTTTTAAAGTGATGTGAATTTAAACATCAATTAACATACACATGAACGCATCTCTAAAGGTAATTTACGTCGTCGTTTACGGATACGATTCCCACTCAATTATAACAATGGCTGAATCATGAATTTTTATCACAGTCTATTATGCTTATTTAACATAAAATAATAGCAAACTAATCCTAGGTTAGGTTGGCACCAGAAACACTAATATTTCACACATAAAAATAGCAGTTCGTAGGTCATGTTCATTAAACATTAATGACGAAATTGGTCCTGTTGTA
>JARSSU010040358.1:0-42497 GCA_029619165.1 Eurosta solidaginis
GTGCCCAATTTTTTTTTTTTTTTCTCGTGCCCCCCCCAGCCTGGAAAAGTGTTAAATTATGGTTTTCCAAATGAAAAAAACAGTCTTTTCGTTCTTTCAAGGTAGACAAAATTGCTCCTTTGCCAACATTCAAAAATCTCCAATAATATATCATAAGGGATTTTCTCCTTTAAGCTGTTACAGCCAAAAAGTTGTTCTGTTTCATGAACAGTTTTTTTTTAGATACCTCCTAATTCAGTTTCGTTTCAAGTTTTTATACTTAGTGGTACAAGTAGTATGAAAGAGATATTATCCATGATTATGAATTAAAACAAATTATACACATTTGATTTCATTTCGAGACGAGAAGAAAATATATTAGGGTGCTTTCATTTTGGTTTACTATTTTATGATAAAATCATTTTGGTGGATGATTCGGTTAAGCGCCCAAAATAAGTAAGGCCTCGAAAGCACTTAATAAAAGACAAGGCGCGATATACCTCCGAACAGAGGTTGGCCTAGCGATTCTCTCCCAATTTGCGTTGTGCTCTTTTTTAATATTACTACAAATTGGCGGGGCGTTCTACATTGTTTTACGCGAATCCGAACAGCATCTCGAAGCTGGTGAGTTTCACTGAGAGGCTGTCATGGCAGTAATACACTCGTTGTGTGTGCCAAAATGACTGCTTCCACGCTTGGAAGAACTATTTTTCTAATGAAAAAACTTGCTTCTAAATTTTTCGCTGCTGTATGCTCGGGATGTTAGCAACCCAGAGGAATCGTCGCTGTGCGTATACACGTACACAACACGGCTAGCGCGTATTGTTTAAATACATAGGTATCGGGTTCTGAGAGGATTTTCAGTTGCGTCGTTATGAGCAAACTTCTATTGAATCTCTGGGGTATCCGTCTATGCGAGGCCCTCAGAGCCCGCCAGTTGTCAACCGGACTAAACGCAGGTCCGTTTAAACGAACCTGATGAAATAAATGCAGAGACAGAACCCGGTAGAGCAGCTACGTCAACAACAACAATAGAGTGGAGCTGGAGTGTTTGGTATTTTTTATGTTTTCCTTTTGTTGCACTGTACGTCTCTTCAAATTGTTGCTATGATCGCCGACACATGCGCGACTATTTCGCCTCCCGAAACCTGGCATTATCACGACTAAATCCTCACCGCGACACTTAGTTACAACATGGGACGTCCCAAATGCCGACCATTTGAACATCCACGTCGATGGCACTACGCTACCGACTGTCCTACACCCAAAATCTGGGTGTGACGATGATTTGAATAGAAGATCTACAGTTTTTGTGAGCACGCAGCCGCAATTGTTCCGAAAATCAGAGCCATAAATAAAATACCGCAAATCCCTTGTTGGCAGTACTTGGGGAAAAGATCAAAGGAACGCTCATTACCACATACAACGCAATTGTTAGCCGTTGCAGCTACGCGTCCCTATATTGTCGTCAAGCCTAAAACTACCCACTGGAAGAAGCTACAGGCCTGCCAAAATACTACTCTACAGAATCGGCATGGGCTGTCTTCTCTATGTCCCAGAACACACCATCTACATAATGAGTGAGAATACTCCCTGCAGGAGAGCAATGAGATGCTAACAAACAGTGTCCTGTTGAATACCCTGAACCTGAGCCTCCCAACAGACATCTGATTGATGAGCCAACACCGCCAAGGGGCTTAAAGGACGTCATCCCCGTAAGCATTTTGAGGAAATACGGAACCTGAGAACTCAGCCGTATGAAGCAAAAAACACAAGCAGGTCCTTGGTGAACTCCACAAACAGGCGTCGGACCTTTATGCACAGGAATTGCCCGGTGAATCCAGTACTCAAAAAACAGTACCCTAACTTGCGAAGGGACCATACTCCCCAGGGAAACGCGAGTCACTCTAGCTCAACTTCGTTCTGTACTGTAACAGGTTAAACTCTTACCTGATCCAGAAATCACCCCGACATACAAAATGTATGCCCCGCTTGTAATGTGTTTCCCACATGACACCAACCATCTCTTTAATTGTAATGTGGAACACCAACGCCTCTAACACCCCTTTCATTATGGTCCACCCTGTTGAAACAGCAAGTTTCCTTGACTCTCCGTTAAAGATATTGATGCCACTTTGTGATCGGTTTGCAGCTGGTTGGGTGGGCCAAGCGCATGCTACAACAACAACAACAGCAACCATGCGCACACATCTTGGACCTTTTCCTCTTTTGTGACATATCTAGTTTATGGCTGAGTTTCAAGCATGTCGCTCCTAGTGGTAAGTCTTTTAAAATTATCGCGACTCTTCCGTACAATTTTTTAAATACTTCGATTCGGGTACGCCTAGCCAAAACTTCTGTCATAGCATTACTGTGCCTTTAAACTTAGTATTACAATTTCCAAATGCCAGCCAATTGCATTGCCTGAGATGCGGCGGAGTCGGCATAAAACACTGCAGTTCCCGTCTCGTCAATAAGTCGGGGTATGTTATACTACCCCATAATGACACCTTTCTCTATTATGTTCGGTTTTTTGATATGAGTTCCACTTGCAGTTAAAATTCGTTAACCCTGACACTTTGGCCACGTGTATTAATTTTACTGCTCCATCAGGTGGCTGCCTTGTTAGTGGTAGCGTCCTCGGGTGGGATTTAAGACCAGCGAAAATTTGTAGGAAAATTGACAAATGTAGCATGACGTCCAATCAGAGATAAGCTCGGACTGAATATCCTCGGAGAAGTATTCACCCTGCATTTTTAGGATTTTTAAAAAAAAAAAAAACAACCAAAAATTTTTTTTCCATAGTTAAAATGACTAAGTTTGACATAATTTCAGTTTTATTCATAGTAAGAGTTGTTTAACATGAAATGAAAATCCAGTTTTGAATTGCCGTTGAGAGATACAACTCCCATATTGGTTACTATGAAGTCATCATTTTCCTAGTTCTAGTACGGTTAATAAAAATTATACCGGCTGCAGATACTGTATATAGTGACATATAGTTATATATATTTTGTACTTGCGTCCTGGTAGTTCCACCAAAATTCGATTAAAGATGCCTTTGTAGAGGAAACGTACCTGAGAAAAATTAATAAAATCGATTCTGGTCACGCCACACTTTATATAAATTATTTTTGAAAGGTTCTCGTAAAGGAATGTGATAAGCAATATTCATATTTTCGTCAATAGATATTTTGGCTCCAAAGTGCTCTATATCAGAAAGTGGAAAAGTTGAAACTTTTCCGTGTGCACTGCCGCCTTTTGAAAAGAAGTTTTCTAAAATTTGCGCGGACTCGGCCATTTCCACTCGAGAGAAAAAGTGACATATCTGACGAAACTCGGCACGTAAGTAAGTAACATACTGATTATTTATAATGAAAGTGGCTAAAATAAATTAGTCTCATGCCTACTCATGAATGGACAAGTACCTGGGCGAACCGGCAATCTTCGAGTATGCCGCATAACATACTTTTGTCATCATTAATCAAACTCTTCTTTTTTTATATGTACATATATTATATATTTTTACTTACCATTTTTGTTGTTATATCGGCCTACTGATTTTTAGATCGCGGGTTCGAATCGAGCTCAAGGCCTAACAATAATTTTTTATCATTATTATTGTTATGATAAATTTTTCTTAATTGAAAAAATTTTAAATTAGAATAGAAGAAAGAAAAAATTTTAGACAACTGCCAAAGCTCGTTGTATAGATCCATTTCGGGAACTGCTAAATTCCTTCATCGGCAACGTTTAGGCGCCGCTGCTATAACCATTCAGCCACCACAGCGGTTTTTTGTTTGTCTTCATTAATCCTACTTCTATTCTGGTTCGTGCCAATTGATATTCACACCACTGCGACATCTGTTGCAGAATAGCTGTGAAAATTGGACTTGTTTGTTGGCAATGCTGCCATAGTGTCATATTTCATTGACACTTTTTTCCCCGTGCTCTGGGATGTATTAACAATTTTTGTTGTTATATCGGCCTACTGATTTTAAGATCGCGGGTTCGAATCGAGCTCAAGGCCTAACAATAATTTTTTATCATTATTATTGTTATGATAAATTTTTTCTTAATTGAAAAAATTTTTAAATTAGAATAGAAGAAAGAAAAAAAATTTTTTAGACAACTGCCAAAGCTCGTTGTATAGATCCATTTCGGGAACTGCTAAATTCCTTCATCGGCAACGTTTAGGCACCGCTGCTATAACCATTCAGCCACCACAGCGGTTTTTGTTTGTCTTCATTAATCCTACTTCTATTCTGGTTCGTGCCAATTGATATTCACACCACTGCGACATCTGTTGCAGAATAGCTGTGAAAATTGGACTTGTTTGTTGGCAATGCTGCCATAGTGTCATATTTATTGACACTTTTTTCACCCGTGCTCTGGGATGTATTAACAATTTTTGTTGTTATATCGGCCTACTGATTTTAAGATCGCGGGTTCGAATCGAGCTCAAGGCCTAACAATAATTTTTTATCATTATTATTGTTATGATACATTTTTCTTAATTGAAAAAATTTTTAAATTAGAATAGAAGAAAGAAAAAATTTAGACAACTGCCAAAGCTCGTTGTATAGATCCATTTCGGGAACTGCTAAATTCCTTCATCGGCAACGTTTAGGCACCGCTGCTATAACCATTCAGCCACCACAGCGGTTTTTTGTTTGTCTTCATTAATCCTACTTCTATTCTGGTTCGTGCCAATTGATATTCACACCACTGCGACATCTGTTGCAGAATAGCTGTGAAAATTGGACTTGTTTGTTGGCAATGCTGCCATAGTGTCATATTTCATTGACACTTTTTTCCCCGTGCTCTGGGATGTATTAACAATTTTTGTTGTTATATCGGCCTACTGATTTTAAGATCGCGGGTTCGAATCGAGCTCAAGGCCTAACAATAATTTTTTATCATTATTATTGTTATGATAAATTTTTTCTTAATTGAAAAATTTTAAATTAGAATAGAAGAAAGAAAATTTAGACAACTGCCAAAGCTCGTTGTATAGATCCATTTCGGGAACTGCTAAATTCCTTCATCGGCAACGTTTAGGCGCCGCTGCTATAACCATTCAGCCACCACAGCGGTTTTTTGTTTGTCTTCATTAATCCTACTTCTATTCTGGTTCGTGCCAATTGATATTCACACCACTGCGACATCTGTTGCAGAATAGCTGTGAAAATTGGACTTGTTTGTTGGCAATGCTGCCATAGTGTCATATTTCATTGACACTTTTTTCCCCGTGCTCTGGGATGTATTAACAATTTTTGTTGTTATATCGGCCTACTGATTTTAAGATCGCGGGTTCGAATCGAGCTCAAGGCCTAACAATAATTTTTTATCATTATTATTGTTATGATAAATTTTTTCTTAATTGAAAAAATTTTTAAATTAGAATAGAAGAAAGAAAAAATTTTAGACAACTGCCAAAGCTCGTTGTATAGATCCATTTCGGGAACTGCTAAATTCCTTCATCGGCAACGTTTAGGCACCGCTGCTATAACCATTCAGCCACCACAGCGGTTTTTTGTTTGTCTTCATTAATCCTTACCAATATTTGATTTCCTTAAAAATAGATTTCAAAAACATATCAAACACTAACCGCAAAATGAACTGGAATGAAAAATTTGAAATGGGTAATTCCAGCCTATAGTATAAGGGATTGTTATGACAATTAGTGAAATCGATAACTAAGTTATTTAGGTCGAGTATCTATCTTCATGCGCCGAATTATTAATTTCAAACATTTTTTAGTTATACATTATGAATGTCTCACAATTTTATTACATTCCAAAAACTTGTAAATTTCACGAATGGCAACTATCAGTTATGACAACTATCATTAATTTAATTAAATGTCAACTTACTTCCCTAAGCGCCATCTGTTGGTAAGTAGTTAAATGGTTAGATGTGGTTTTCAAATTGAACATATGCCTCTAGTGCTCAACGGTAGCAAATTACCATGGTGAAATATCTTTTCGCTATGGTGAGAAATCTTTCTAATAGTAATCTGTGACAAATTGCAATTATTCATTTCACATTTGCCAAAAATATGCATTTAAATATATTTTGCTAGAATTTGTCACGGTGCCTTGATATTGCATTTCAATTTTATTAGCGTGTGTGAAATTAAGAAAATTGAGTCGAATCATGTGTAAGATTTTATTACGAAGATTTTTAACTTTAATGTTCTCCTTTAAAGCTTTAATAGAATACGAGTAAGTACAGTACTATTTCATCTAACTACCCCAACCCTAAATGGCAACCCTACTCAAAAATTTCCCAATTGTAATGCGGAAATACCTTTCGTTTGCTACCCATATCGGTAGGGATTGGCCGCTAGAGGAGCTCTACGACTAAGAGAATCCAACATGGGGAAAACAGCTAAGCACGGACACGCGACGATTCTGGACGATATGACGAAGGGGCAATTAAACGGAATAACAACTGACCTAACATCCAAAACAGACCACATCACAGGGGTTTCCGACTTCCAGGTTCAGAACATACGATATCATTCAAGGGAGGAATGGGAAGTAGGTCTAGACAACGGCAGGGGCATCACAATATACACCGACGGCTCGAAATGGAAAAGGGAACTGGAGCTGGAATGTACTCGACACATCTACAGCTAAGCCAATCATTTCGACTTCCTGACGCATGCAGTGTACTCAAACCGGGGTCTATGCCATAGACAGAGCGGCAAAGCTGCTCCAAAATAGCGCGGTCTCCAACACCGACGTAACAATCTTTGTTGACAGCCAAGCCGCCTTAAGGGCATTAGAGTGCAACATGATAAAATCGGACATCGTGCGGAGGTGTAGAGCCTCTCTGGCTTCTATAAGTCATCTCAATGTCTCCCTTTGCTGGGTCCCTGGACACAGCGGCATTGAAGGGAATGAACTCGCGGATGAGATGGCTAGGAAAGGTTCCGACTTAGACATAAGTGAGGTTGACAACTCCGTTCGACCGCCTCTGAGTTGTCTTCTAGGGAGAATCGACGAATATGAGAACAGGGCAACGGACTTGCTATGGACCAATAGGGTTGACTGCGAAGTATCAATGTCATGGCCATGCTTGTAAAGGAAGGACACCAGCTACCTTCTCAAACTGAACAAATCTGCGGTGAGGGTATTTACGGGTGTCATCACAGGTCATTGTGCTATCGCACCAATGCTCCGACGGTGGCGAATACCAACAAGTTCCCTCTGCAGAAACTGTCAGGATGAGGAGGAAGAGGTGTCGATCTACCATTTACTCTGCTGATGCTCTGCGCTTCAAAGAAGAAGGCTCAGATTTCTTGGCTCACGCTTCTTCGACAGCCTGGCAGAGGTTGGAATGGTGGACGTCTCGCTTCTTCTTGGGTTCATCAGGGAAAGCAAGTGGTTCGTTGAGGGCCGCTAGGAGGTAATGGGGCTAAACGAATTTTCCGCCACCCTGTACTTACTGAGTGCACTCACAATGGACAAAAATTTCTTCGAGTGGAAGTGTGGGTATCGCCCACACACACCCTCTTACGTAACTACCTACCTACCCATATCGGTATATCTCGGGCAATTTTTTGTTTTAATTTTGAATAGGTGGCAACCTTGTGAAACATTCTGAGTGGCAACACCTAGATAGAAAGTCTTAGAAGGTGATAGATTATCTCTGTGCCAAATTTCATTAAATCGGTTCAGCCGTTCCCGAGATCGTTCGGCTATACCAATATACAAGAATTGCTCGTTTAAAGTAACAAGATAATTGTCAAACAAACTTAAACCAAATGAGTGTACCATAGAAGCTTATAGGCTATGAGTCATAGCAGAGTGCATAATATTCGACTATACCCGAACGTAGAATTCTTACTTGTAAAATAAAATCTCGTCCACATTTTTTTTTGTTTTCTATTACGCTTTTCTGTCCGCGGCATCGTTGTCGTTTGGGCTAAACTTGCAATGAAAATTTTACAAATAATACTCGGAAAAATTTCGCAAGGTGTGAAATTTCTATTGAAATCTAGAAGACGATAATGGTCGATTGCTTAGTAATAAGAGAACGAACGTCTTTGCTTCCAAAATACTCTGATCGCATATCATGACAACTTATATACATAAAAACAAATTCCATGCTTCAGGATAGACATGTGTACTCGTATGTAAAAATATCCATTAAATACAAAACGAGGCAACAGCTGTTGTGTGCTGGTAGCGTGCTTTTTTTCAGTTATTAATTCGTTATTTTTTTCCAGTTTAACAAGGAAACCGTATTAAAACAAGAATAAAAGTGCATGTACCTTTGAAGCAATGCTATTTCGTTTTCAGGCTTCGTGAAGCATAATACGAATCGAGGTAGTAAATTTTCCATACACCTCTAAAGTTACTTGTAAAACACTGGGTTTTGTATATTGGCCCACTCATCCGCCTTATTCATAATGATGTAGAACTCATTTTCATTCCATACATTTTAAAATTTTTACACTGAACTCACTTTAACCATTTTATATATCTAAATTTGAAATTTCATCTACTAATATGTACTGCAATCATAGAAAAAAATATTCTTAACCCTTTCTGAGTTATTAGCATTTTAAAATGCTACGATAGCGATCTGTGTTACGGGCGCGACATATTAGTTTTTTAGTGTATATAGCGCGATATCTCCACAACCTGTTGTTGTACACAAATAAAATGCATTCTAACTATCTTCATAGTCTGAACAGCTCCTTTCGTGTGATACCAATTTTGAAGTAAAATATTTTAAGGTCATCTAGGTCCATACTTTGGACAACATCTCGACAAGAAGGGTTGTATAGAAAAAAGAAAGGACTTGGTAAAGTTAGGTCTGTCCCATTTCCTGCTTGATTTAAAAAAATTTCAAATTTAAGTGCTTTAGTCTCAAAGAAAATGTACAAAATGTTACGGTCGTGACACGTATAAAAAGTTTGAAATAAATTAGACGGCTTAACGTTTTTTAATGAAATTTCGGTATTATATTAGATGTTGTTAGACAAATATGCAGAGATTTAAATTTGCTAAAATTCTAAATCTGATGTTAATAAACTTGTCAGTTTTGTCTGTAACGGTCGCGACACTATTTCTCTTAAAATTTAGATATTTGCTGTAGGCCGTAAAGGTTCCATGTACTTTATTTTTGTAAATTCGATGGACTAATGTCAAAATCGTATTGCGCCAGAAGTTGATGTATCAAATCAAATAAAATAAGTTTATAATCAGCTTTGCTGTGCTGCCACCTTGTATAGTTCCGCCATGGGCAAATGCTAAAAAATAGTGTTTGGAAAAATTAATTAATTAAAAACCCCCACTTGTGTTTGCCTCTTGTTGAATTACATATCTTTAACTATATACAATATATGTATACATACATATTTATATGTACATAAGTAGGAATGTGATTAAGACTCGGCTTAGGGCTTCAAATTATGTACATACATATTTGGAATTCCCCTGTTGCTTTGGAAAATAATTATAATTCCCTCTTTGAATCGGTAGTTTATTTAACTCAATAGTGGTCAATTCATTAAACTCAACTGAGTCCTTAACGTATTAGCGTTAATGTGACAATAGTAAATGTACAAAGCATCAAACGTTGGGACAAAACCCCGATTGACTCAAACAATCTTTCAGCCTTTGCCAATCTTCAAGAGCATAGCCTTTGCAACTATTTGTTACTTTAACCTACACAACAGCGACACAATGTCTGCTACGGTTTGTGTCCTTGGGAAAACCCCAAATAGTTTGTGTTAAGCGGAATTGGCATTTGAGCGAGTCGTGCCGTAACAAGAATAACGGCAGTGGTGAGACGTGAGAGAGTTTTTCGTGCACATCTGCTTGCGTCAATCGTTTAAAGGTCATATTGTTAATAGCTTAAGAGCAAGGTACGCCTTCTTCTCACTCCTACAACGTGAGCAAATATGAAATTTAAATCGGTCTATACCAACTCTATGAGCATACAACAACAAACTATTTGTGGCAGAATTTTGAATATGTGCATTTTCTTTGCGTTGGTAGTCAGTCGTCCTTCTTGGCTAACTAATACGAGACTTATCTACACTAATCCTCTTTCTATGGTCACATTGTATTTAGTTTTCTTACTATGAAAGTAATTAAAATTTCTGTTTCAGCTAATTATTGTTGTGAAATAGGCTTATTGTCTATGGGTTGCTGTTTCCAATTGTTTACATATTTACATATTTTGATGTGAACATATATACATATGTATTTGTGATGCTCGTGTTGAATAAAATACCGTAAAATTATATTTGGACATCAGAAAATGATCCCCGTTGGACTTTTATACATCAAAATCATGTAAATGTTGAGTACTTCAAGTATAAGAGGGACCGTGACGGCTGGTATTGTTATAAAAAAGGATGTAGCTGTTATTTTAAACTGTCAACAATATTGGAAGTCTAAGTTGGCAAACGTGTGGTTGTTGTTGTCGTTGTAGAAATAAGGACACTCCCCGAAGGCCTTGGGAAGTGTTATCGATGTTGATGGTCCTTTGCCGGATGCAGATCCGTTTCGGTAACAAGCACCATAAAGGTACTAGCCCGACCATCTCGGGAACGATTTGGTGGTATGACCACATGAAACCTTCTAAGCCATCCCGCCGTGCCACCCCCTAGATCCATCAGGAGTTCGGGGTCGCCAGAACCTCGGCTGTTAATGAAACAGGATTCGACACGGGTTGACAATTGAGTTGGAGAAGGTTTGCGCTGCAATACCCCTTAAATCAAATGCTATTTTAGTCGCCTCTTACGACAGGCATACCTACCGCGGGTATATTCTAAGCCCCTAACCCGCGGGGGTATGTGTGGTCGATAACTTTAACAATTGGCTGTGCCTGCACAGAAAAAAACAAACGCAAAATTAAAACAATTTTTCCTTTTAATTTAAAAAGCATTTTAAAGCTGGGTGCTTGCTTTTCCTAAATGTTAGGTACCTAAATTAATATTCCAGTGCAACTTTCCAGGATTGCCACAATTTAGTCAAAAAGCTTTCAAAGCTGTCAAAACTGTGCGAGTTAATCTTACAACTTAATATTGTTTCTTTATGCAAATAATACAAAATTGCAATATAAACGTAAATTTACGCTTCAACTAGACAGGGGTCAATGAAGGTAAAGCATCTCTAGATAGCATTACAAGAAAATGCAGCGTCTACAGCTTATAGGGCCTTCTTTTCGGACGTTGTGGGGTAGATATAGGGGGACGTTTGGCAAACAAGTTGAACACGATGATGGGACTAACATTGGGTATGCCCCAATAGCTAGTTTTAGGGCAGTGATGAGGGCGCTGAAAAATATGTTCAGCTTGTGATCCACATTTCAAGATCAAGGATCCAATCCTTATGCTGCCAGCGTTAACGCGAAACTATTTGAAATCATCACTACACTATTCTATGATCGATCGGATAGCCACCGCAGAAAAACGACACTATCTGGTCTAGATTGCAGCTCTAATAAGCACAAGCGCATTTATTTGCATATAGAAATTCATAAACTAAATAAAATAAAAAAAACATTGTTTTTAAAATTTGACATTTAATTTAGGTTGAAAAGTACTGAGCCATGATATCAATTATATGTTGGTTTATCTCATCAACTGATTTTAGTTTTTTCGTTGCACAAACTTAGATGATAAACGTAAAATGAAACCCACACATTGACAATTATTTACTGCCGTGGTGGTAATTTTTTATTAAAGACAAGTTTCAAATTGTTTTAATTTATTTTATGAGTAAATGCATCTAATTTGGAGCACTATTTCCTATAACACACAAGAAATGCAAAGTTTTATTTTTTCTTTCCATTCCCATTCGCCGAGCCGTTCGAAACTAAACGAGGTTTCAGACAGGGTGACCTCCTATCGTGCGATTACTTTAATTTGATGCTGGAGAAAATTATACTAGCTGCGGAACTTAGCCGCTTCTGGCATATGCTGATGAAATTGATATCATTGGCCTAAACACCTGCGCCGTTAGTTCTGCTTACTCCAAACTGGAAAAAGAAGCTATAAAGATAGATTTCATGGTTAATGAGGACAGAAGTACCTGCTGTCATCGAGCAAAGAGTCAGCGCATATACGCCTTGGCAACCCCGCTATTGTTGGCCGCCATAATTTCGAAATAGTAAAAGACTTCGTTTATTTGGGAGCCAGCATCAATACTAACAGCAACATGAGCTCTGAAATCCAGCGAAGAATTACTCTTGCCAATAAATACTACTTTGGACTAGGTAGGCAATTGAAAAGTAAAGTCCTTTCTCGGCAAACTCTAAAAGTCACTTATCGTACTCGTCCTGCTGTATGGTGCAGAAGCATGGACCATGACAACATCAGATGAAGCGGCTCTGGGAGTGTTCAAAGAAAAGTTCTTTGAAAGATTTATGGACCTCTACGCGTTGGCGATGGCGAGTACCGAAGAAGATTTAACGATGAGCTGTACGAGCTTAACACAGACATCAACATAGTCCAGCGAATTAAAACGCAGCGGCTGCGCTGGCTAGGCCATGGTATGCGAATGAAAGATGGCGCGTCGGTCAAGAAAGTGTTTATATCGGAACCCGCCAATGGAAGCAGAGGTAGAGGGCGGGCCCCACTCCGCTAGAAGGACCAGGTGGAAAACGATTTAAACTCCCTTGGCGTGACCAATAAGCACCGGTTGGCAGATAAACGAAGCGGCTGGCGCTCCTTGTTGGACGGCCATAACCGTTTAAATGGTTAAACGCCAATTAAGTAAGTAAGTAAGTTACTGTTTAAGGAGAAATTGTGGTTTTTCGGGATGGAAATTTCCTTCAGGATGAAAACGCAATGGTGATCTGATACAATAATAACATGCTTTAGCACGATTTATGTGCATACATATCGAGTGAGAATGCAGTAAAACATGCAAATTTATTGAAAAATAGTGAATAATGACTCATATCTTTATGACAGCTTGACCCCTAGACAAATACACGAAAAATGCTGTTGTTCTAGCATGACCCTATTATCATGCCCCTACAGTGGAGATTTCTCAAGGCATGTTGAGAAAAAGTATACCTCCAAAGTCTGCAGTGTGTGGTAGGTGGCTAATTTGTGACGTTTGTGGGACGAATGGGACATCCATGTCAATGCTAAAAGAGTACAGAATGTGTATAGGGGGACTTGCCCCAAAGTGACCGCTGGTACAACGGGCAAAAGAACTCTCATAACTACTGGCTAACCTGCAGAGCTACAGGGCAATGTTCTTCCTAACAATGGTTTAACAATTCCCTCCTCAAGCACTAGGCTTGAATTATATAATAAATAAAAAACATGGACTTGTAGGCAATTTATCACCATTAAATTTCATAAAAATTGATTTAAAGTATGCTAAACTCTTTGGAAATTGCGGTGTTTGTTTATAAGGACATCCTTTGGGCAATCAATGGACAAACGTGTATGTTTGTCAACATGTTCGGAGCAAACGTACGGACACTTAAGAAGGCTATATTGCCTTGCTTTATATACTTCCATCCATTTTTCTTCCACCAAAGCAATTTAAAATTTACCAAAAACCTTCTTTTCTAGGTTGATACTTCGTATTAAAATATTTGCAACGCATGCGGCACATTTTCCTCTTTTAATTTTTTATTTAAAATAGCTATGAAAGTAATTTGATAGTATCCGTTAAAATAAATCCATCAAAATTAGAAAAATTCGTAACATTTTTCAATCTGGTAACTTGTTTTTGGTGAAATTGTCATTGTCCCCGCAAAATTCAAGTAGCTAACGTAACACTAAATGCTACCTCTATTTTTGTATCATGGTTTGGACTGCGACACCGACACTTTCCAGTGATTTAACCTATTACCACAATGCCCTGCCGCCGTGATTTAAACGCGATGAGCTTCGCTTCGTAATTACATGAAGGTGAACACAATGAAAGCGAAGAGTGAAATTTACGCGACGGCATTTTGCGAATATACATATCGCACACTAACTACAAAAGAGTCGTAACTTAAAATTTTTAAAAATCTGTTTTTTTCCATAAACCAATTCACAGTACACATGTCTAATTGCCCCTTAAATTTCCTTGTCGTTATTTTCTTCTTTAACTGGAAAAGTTTTGGTGTTGATTGCATCGCTTGCGCTGTATCAACTAATGAGTATTATTTTTAGTTGTTTCAATGTGCTTAAGAACAAATGAACAGTCTTTTTTACGCATAAAGCATATTATTTTAAATTCTGAATATCTTGTTGAAACAAGTTTTAACTTTGTTGTGTATATATTAAAATTGTGTCTTTTTATACGTAAAGAGTAAATAAATTTGCTTGTGCCTTTTTGTTGAAATAATTGTCATATATAATTGTCATAAATAGTCATAATTCAAAATTGCTATATATTTTGTCTGTAAACAAATAATTACAACAAAATTTCGTCAATTCATTTTATAATGAAGGTCTCCTTCTTTGTAAAATTGGATTTCAGTATGACATTGCAAAAGTTTTCATATAAACCGTTTTTCTTCTCTCCTAAACATTTACATTTTTCAAGTTGTGACTCTTTTGTAGTTAGTGTACGATATATTAATTTCTATCGTCACCGCCAGGCTTTTACTACAAACATGGAAAGGCTTGCTGCTGTTCATTTTTCCTTAAATGTATAAAAAGCGAAAACATAATATCCAAAAAAAGTGGGTTTAAAGTTTACTGTCAAAACAGATTAAAAAAATTGGGTGGGATATCGAAAGACGTGCTTCGGCATCATTATTAATAAACCGCCAAATATAGATTAATTTCATTAAAAACTAAAAGATAATTAGCACGAACAAATGCTAAATTTTAGTTTTTTTTATCAATGTTTTCAACTAAGCGGATTACATTCGCTGTAAGAAATTGAACCTCATGCAAGCTTACGGAAACGTATGTATGTAACGTACGCCGTATATATGTTAACTTTATTTTTTTAATTAAAGGGTTATAATATTAGTGTTCGCCCACGGATTAATATTCCTGAAAAACAAACGTGTCTTTCGATACAGCTCTTAACATTTTGGGCGTGTTTTAGGGGTCCAGTGTTAAGCAAATAAGTAAAAAAGTTTTATTTGTTTTCATCTTTATTTCTGTATATAACCATTCTGAACAAAAGGCGTCAGAAAATTTCGCCCGGTATTGTGTTTTGAGTAGGCGAAATATCTACGCGTAATTTGAGAAATGTCAGCGCGGCGAAGATCGTATGTTTACAGCTTTAGGCTTTTTCTAAATTTATGTAGCAATTTAGGCAAACTCGCATTCAGCCTTATGGCATATCTCCACCTTGAGCTTTAACTATTAACATTTAATAAATCGCATATTTTAACCTGCACTGTCTCCACTGTAATTTTGTTTAAAGCTTTATTTTTTCAAATTAAAGAAACTTTAAATTGGGACCACATGCATAGTTTACATTTTTGTGAAGTTTTGCAGCAAAAAAAAATAAAATAATAATAACACTTTCTAATTACCCAAATATATTTTCACATGTTTTACAAAGCGAAAACATATCTGAATACTCTATTTTGATACATTTTTTTATTTTACGGTTTAGTAATAAAAAACTAAATATTATAACCTTCAAAAAACATCTGTCATCTATGAATTTAAAAATTCTCCCACCTTAAAATATTTTCCTATCAAAGAATTACACGACATATGAAGTGAAGAGGGACGCGCTGGCGACCACTAGAAGTAACTGGTAGTGAACAATCAGGTTGTTTAAGTTTCCAGAGAGGTAAAAGAGTGTAAAACGCTCACTTCAATTGTAGTATACTGCAAGGAATCACCGGAAGAGAGAGAACTCGGTGGAATTTCAGGAAAACTTAACAAAGCATACGGTTAATTTGAATCAAAAATATTCTTGTCCTTGCAAGGGAACCCACCAAACAAGTTATACCGCTGGCTATAAACCCAGCGACCGGGGATCGTTACAAATGGCCAGAAAATGTAGTAATCCATATTTTTTTAAGGTAGCTTTACTTAAACCCAAGTTACTGCAAATATACATACTAGGAAGATCTGTCTGATGGACGGATGAATGGATGGATGAGCATCGCTAACTTAAATTTTTTTTCGGCTGAGACTGCCGTTATTCCGTTGCAGTATGAGATTTTTACGGTTGACACAAGATGTATACCTGTTACTTCAAATGACGATACCTACTAGGGCACAGGATCTTTTTCTGATTATAAATTTGTTTGAATAAAAATCCTTGCTGACCTTTTTTCCAACAAACCAACGGGCACCAAAATCTGTTTCTTTTCTATGAAAAATGCAAACTACTTTTGTATGGAAAGCCTCAAATTAGTCAGAGGTTGTTACTTCTGCATAACTTTTCTTCCACCTATTATTCAAATAATTTAAGTCAAAAGTAAGTAAGCCTGCTTCCAACTGTTATGGTAAAATTTCTGCCGACCGGCCTGCATCACAAGGATATTGAATTCGGTCGGTCAGGTGAAGGAGGAAATGCTGAACAGACAGTTTTTGCTTAGTTGTCACAAGCCAGGCCACCTTAGCAAACAACTGCTTGATTTAGCCCCGCATTCAACAGGGTTAAGGAACATCTCTGTAAGCACTTTGATGAGATACGGCATCTGTCAACACAGCCGTTTATCCAGCCGAGCATGAGAAGGACCTAGGCAAAATCCACACAGAATCGGTATACGCTTTCGCACACTATTAAGGGAGACACGAGTCGCGCTGGCCCAAGTTCGTTCTGGATATTGTATAGCGTATTGTTTAAACTCTTCCTTCTCCAGAATCAACCCAGACATGCGTAATGTATGAATCGCATGCGATGTCTTCCCACATAACAGCAATCATCTTTTCACTTGTAATGTGGAACCGCACCCCTTGAATGGGGCGAAATAACAAAAACATTATACCTTGTAAATCTCTTCAAAACCTTTTTCCCCGATTCAAAACCCGCACCCTTTCGATGGTTGAAATGCAGCAAACACATTCAGTCACGTCATGCCTTAGTTGTTGCAAGCTCATCCCAATTGCCTCCTTTGCATAGGTCGTTCTTTTCACAGTACATAATTTATATGTTATCGAGTGTCAAAGCTTCGCTTTATGTTGCTGGCGGTTTCAAAGTCAAATAATTATGGCATGGCGTGCCTGAATGTGTTCGTAACTGTTTAACCATCGCAGGAGTGCAGCTGCCGCCTTGTCCGTCCTGATGTCACGTTGTTAAAATTTTTCCCAAATTATTAAATAAATTAAAAATTGATTAAAATAAGTGTTTTCATACATTTAAAATAAGTGAGGGCTTAATAAAAAATTGATTTATTGATATTAGAGAAAAATTGCAAAGTTTACAAACGGCGATGGTTACTAGGACATGTTTCTGAATTTCACTTCTTCATCAGCTAGCTTCTCGGGAGCTGAGTATTGACCAATTGCAAAGCGAGCAGCGGGGCATTCATATGACTGAGTGGTTAAAGGCATCTGCCTTTACACTGGTATGAATGTTGGAGACTCGGGTTCAATACTCAGCTCTCGAGAAGCTAGCTGATGAAGAATTGAAATTCAGAAACATGTCCTAGTAACCATCGCCGTTTGCAAACTTTGCAATTTTTCTCTAATATCAATAACAAAAATCATTGTATAAAGCAATATGAGCAAGTATCGCTAATTACACACATATAACAAAATTGATTTATTTCGATTTTTAAATACGGATTTATTTAAATACGACTTACAAATCAAAGTAGAGTTCCAAAGAGTAGCATTTTTAAAAATACCATAACAGGCAATAAGAGACCTTGTGAATTGCCCAAATGATTGAAAAAGGAAAAAAAAGGACTTTTGCTAACAGCCGTTCAGCTGAACTTTAAAGTTTTCCATTATGCGTTTAGTCAATGAATTTGCCCAACATTCCAGTTTGCCCTCCACTCTTTGGTCCTAAATGGAAACAATTACAACTACATAATCCAATACACTCTTGCATTGTTTCCGTGTGCTTATTGTCATATACAAATATGCCAATTCATTTATTCTGTGTATTTTTTTAAGGTGTGTTGAAGGAGCATGTGTATGAATGGGCGGCGGTGGCGGGAGATAAAGGCAGGGAAATACTAGCAATATATGTAAGTATATTTTTGTTTAGACAAGGCATATTTTTTGCGATTCGACCATTTTCACTTTCTCAGAATGTTGGTTATTCGATTTGAATTTTTATTGCAGGTCGCAGTGCGAATCGAACTAAAAGTTTAATAGTGAAGTATATAGGGGCTTAAATGAAATTTTTTTTCTTGGATTGATTAACGTGAGACTTCCTCAAACTCGACACGGTATCGTCCTCATTTTATGTGTTTCGGTTACAAAAGCTGTTTGAGTGGGGCAGTAAGACTGCTAACGACACAAGTAACGAAGGCTAAGTTCGGGTGTAACCGAACATTACAGACTCAGCTGAGAGCTTTGGAGACAAAATAAGGGAAAATCACCATTTAGAAAAATGAACCTAGGGTAACCCTGGAATGTGTTTTTATGACATGGGATTCAAATGGAAGGTATTAAAGAGTATTTTAAAAGGGAGTGGGCCATAGTTCTATAGGTGGACGCCATTTCGGGATATCGCCATAAAGGTGGACCAGGGGTGACTCTAGAATTTGTTTGTACAATATGGGTATCAAATGAAAGGTGTTAATGAGTATTTTAAAAGGGAGTTGGCCTTAGTTCTATAGGTGGATGCCTTTTCGAGACATCGATATAAAGGTGGACCAGGGGTGACTCTAGAATTTGTTTGTACGATATGGGTATCAAGTGAAAAGTGTTAATGAGTATTATAAAAGGGAGTGGGCCTTAGTTCTATAGGTGAACGCCTTTTCGAGATATCGCCATAAAGATGAACCAGGGGTGACTAGAATACGTCTGTACGATATGGGTATCAAATGAAAGGTACTAATGAGGGTTTTAAAAGGAAGTGGACTTTAGTTGTATATGTGAAGGCGTTTTCGAGATATCGACCAAAATGCGGACCAGGGTGACCCAGAACATCATCTGTCGGGTACCCCTAATTATTTGTATATGTAATACCATGAACAGTATTCCTGCCAAGATTCCAAAAGCTTTTGATTTTGCCCTGCAGAACTTTTTCATTTCCTTCTACTTAATATGGTAGGTGTCACACCCATTTTACAAAGTTTTTTCTAATGTTCTATTTTGAGTCAATAAATCAATCCAATTACCATGTTTCGTCTCTTTTTTTATATTTGGTATAGAATTATGGCATTTTTTTCATTTTCTCGTAATTTTCGATATCGAAAAAGTGGGCGTGGTCATAGTCGGATTTCGGCAAGTTTTTATACCAAGATAAAGTGAGTTCAGATAAGTACATGGACTAAGCTTAGTAAAGATATATCGATTTTTGCTCAAGTTATCGTGTTAACGGCCGAGCGGAAGGACAGACGGTCGACTGTGTATAAAAACTGGGCTTTAACCGATTTCGCCTATTTTCACAAAAAACAGTTATCGTCATAGAATCTATGTCCATACCAAATTTCTCAAGGATTGGTAAATTTTTGTTCGACTTATGACATTAAAAATATTTTAGACGAATTAAATGAAAAAGGGCGGAGTTACACCCATTTTGAAATTTTCTTTTATTTTTGTATTTTGTTGCACCATATCATTACTGGAGTTGAATGTTGACATAATGTACTTATATACTGTAAAGATATTAAATTTTTTGTTAAAATTTGGTTTAAAAAAATTGTTTTTTAAAGTGGGCGTGTTCGTCATCCGATTTCCCTGATTTTTATTTAGCACACATACAGTAAAAGGAGTAACGTGCCTACCTAATTTCATCATGATATCTTCACGAATGCCAAATTACAGCTTGAAAAACTTTTAAATTACCTTCTTTTAAAAGTAGGCGGTGCCACGCCCATTGTCCAAAATTTTTCTAATTTTCTATTCTGCTTCATAAATCAACGCACCTACCAAGTTTCATCGCTTTGTCCGTCTTTGGTAATGAATTATCGCACTTTTTCGGTTTTTCGAAAATTTTCGATATCGAAAAAGTGGGCGTGGTTGTAATCCGATTTCGTTCATTTTAAATAGCGATCTGAAATGAGCGTCCAGGAACATACATACCAAATTTGATCAAGACACCTCAAATTTACTCAAGCTATCGTGTTTACGAACGGACGGACGGACATGGCTAAATGAATTTCTTTTTTCGCCCAGATCATTTTGATATATAGAAGTCTATATCTATCTCAATTAGTTTATGCCGTTACGGATTACCGTTATGCGAACAAAGTTAATATACTCTGTGAGCTCAGCTCAGCTGAGTATAAAAAAGCTTTCAACAGAGTGGCTACCAGTTTCAAACGGTGAATTTGGTATCCAAACGCTTACTTTGGTATTATCCTTTAACCAGCTAATTTCTTACAAATATTTAGATGTACATAGATGTTATAAGTAAACCAGGAAATATATATAAATAGTGTACCCTTCTTAATAAGGTTGCTACGCCCATATGTATATACATATACACATATATGTACACATCAATGTATGTATGTATGCACGATTGTGTTTTATTATGTTTGTTATTATATTTTATTTCATTGTATCTTATTGTTCGTGTATCCGGTTGTATCCTGTATATACTGTCTCTTTGTTACTTTTGTAGTTATTTGTTTTTTTGTTTCATCATTGTGCGGAGTTTGTTTATTTATGTATTTGTTTTCATTTTTTTTTATTCGATACTTCTGTTTATGGCGTTTGGCGGCGAAACTAGATTCAATTTGAAAAGTGATACAATTATAATAAAGAATTTTTTTAATAGTAAATGCACAAGTATACAAATATAATCACAATAAACATACACATACACAGCTGTGGAATGTTGATAAAGCCACACATTTGCTCTTGGGATTTTTTACGTTTAGCTGCATTTTGCTGCCTCTTCCAATATTAATTTTATGTAGCACCTCTAATATTGGGACTAACTACATTCATATATACATATACATAAGTATGTATACTAAATATTTGTTATTAATTTTTGGCTCGTTCAATTACTAACATTTTGCTTCTAATCATAGCTAAGTAACTCAAAATTCTAAGCTTTTAGAGGTTGAAAGGAAAATGGAGCATTAGCTTATTATATACTGGGTAACTCGAAAGTGTGGGAGCTGTTATACTCCGTGAACGCAATAGAGTTATGAAATTTTGGAGCATGTTATATGGTATTGGTTCCAACAACCTAACCTAGAGGACAAGTTTTTCTTAACACAAAAAACCTCTGGTACAGAGTATTTGGTTTAAAATTTTAAGTTATTTGAACAATAAATCTAAAATCGCAAAATTTTAATGTTTGTATACATACCTATATATATAATATTTTAACAAGTTTATTGTTGTTTTAATGGCTTATCGATTTGTACGATCATGGGTTCTACGAACCGAGCTCAAGGCCTTAATAATAATTTATATTTTTTATTTTTTTATTATTATTTCATAATTGAAACATTTTTTTTTCTAAACAAAGAAAATTTTAAGACAACTACCATATCTCAATGTACAGACCAATTTCGGGTGGTAAAATACTCCTTCATCAGCAATATTATGCACCGGCTGGTCATTCAGGTATTACGGCGGTGATTTACTTGCCTCCGTAATTGATATTTCTTGCCATGTGGGCATTGAACTTCTTTTTAATGCAATGATGCCATTGTGTCATATTTTTTTACATCTTAAATCTGTGCTCTGGGATGTACTAACAATTTTGTCGGTCTATTGATTTGTAATCGAGTTAAAATCTTTAACAATGACGTTGTTGTTTTTGTTTTTATTATAATTGTAATAATATAAGTTTGTTTTAATATAGAAAATAAGTATTTGAGGAGCTGCTAAACTCTTCTTAAATCTTTCTTCCATCTATTATAATCAATCAAAATAAATAAGAGGATATTAGCACTTCCCAAAATAGATCTATCGACGAGCTTTGCGGTTGTAGGTTTGGCTAATAAAATAATTAAAGAATTGATTTAAGTTCTTTACGAATTGTAATTTTGAAAAGGAATTACAACTTCATGTCTCTCTTGTTAAAAAATTCATTTTTTCGGGAACAATCTTTTTAACTGGCCTCCGGAGGTACGACTATATTTACATTTAGATAGATACTATTTCGCTTAGGTGTCTACACGGTTAGAAATATGAGGCTAAATTTTAAACCCTTCATCGGTTTAAGCACTTTATAAAACATTTTTCTACTAAATTGGAAACTTCTCAATTCACTACAGTATTTTTAAACTTTATTCGATTTCAATTTAAAACTCATTTGCACAATAAGTTTAAAATAATTAAATTATTTTAAAATAAAACCAAAAAAGTTTCAAAAAATTCAACAATAGGAACTTGTAGTCACTTCTGAAACAACGCCAAAAAGTTACTTCTATACACGTCTGATTTTAAAGAGTTTTAAAATTGGGGCGGAGGCTTATTCAGTTGCGTAAAGTGTCGCAAGATATATATTATTTTTCGAAAAATTTGTTTTTCATATAAGTTTTTATGATATGTTTTCTTACACAGATGTGATAGCCCGGTAGGTAAAGCAAGCTGCTTGAATCCGTTGCACGTCGGTTCTAAACGAGGTCACCGCAAGCTAGTTATTTTTGCATAATTGCCAGTGTAGACTTCTCTGGTTTGCAATTAAAACTAAGATCTGTGCGCTCATCTTCAGGAAGACTGGTATAATTTAAATTTGAAACCAAATTTGGTTTGGTCATATATGTAGTACAAAAACGTTTCATATTTAGGCTCACACTTTGAACTGTCCAAGATATTGGGCAAGTTTTCAACTTACGCTCTTTCTACAAAGAAACGTCGATAGAAGCTTTTTGCAGACTACGCTCCAGAGACACCAAGTACTTGCGCGATAGTCAATCCACGGATAAGACATTGTTATTGTTCAAGGATGGTTTATATACAAATTTGCGAAAAACGGAATAATAAAAAATCATAAAATAAAAAATGGGCGTTTTTTAATACAAAAATAAGAAGGAGAATGGAGTATGGGTAGATTAAGAGTGGGACTGGGAGTGGGAGTACCTGACTTCCCAGTGGCGCTTCCGGTTAACCCAGCTTTGGCAAGACATTGGCGACGGTTTCTCTCTTTACCTCAGAAATGTATTTTTAGGGTTCTATCCTATGAATCTTCTTTGCCGATATAGCTTCCCAAAATATACGATCGAATTAGTTACTTTAGCGATAAAAAACAACACTATCTCCTTCGAAACTTTTCGTCTTATTGCTTTAGTTACTTCAAAATGCTGAGCCGCTTTCCTATCTAAGTGTCGTTTTGCATAGGGGTAACAGTTCTTCTCCAAAACGGGTAAGAATTCGAAACAACGGCGATATCTCCGGCATATGTCCAGTTTCTCTAAATGATTCTGCTCTTAAAGCCGAATACTCTCACATCGCACTACTAAGCTCATTTTTATGAGTCCCTATTTTTATATATCCTCTAACATATGTCCAATCAATTATTTGGGCTCTAGATACCTGATGCCTTCTGGTTGTAATTAGTGCTACTAGGATATTGGGAGCTATGTTCCAGCTAAAGTCGAAAGTACACTTATGGATTTTAATTATAATTCAAATACCAAAACTGGAACTGAAAGACCCTTTAAAGTTATCGTCGAATTCTACATTTCGGTGCTTGTCAAATCAGCTGGCGCGTATGCATACATACCCTCTAACATACGTCGATCAATTATTTGGCCTACAGATACCTGATGCCCTCCGATTGTAACAAGTCTTACTGGGATATTGGGAGATATACCCCTGCTGAATTACTTTCCTCCATACTCGTGAGTACATTTATGGGATTTAATTTTGTTGTACCAAAACTGGAACTGAATGGCCCTTTAAAGTAGGGTCGATTCCTACTTTTCAGTGAAGATTTCACTGTATGCATCAGAAATATCACCTGAAGGTGAACAGAAGCTTCTCGCCTCTCCAGGCAGACCTGATCAGGGGTCGCTACCCAAAGTTGGCAATACACAAAATTACCAAAAGCCGTGGAAAGCTGAGCATCAGATGACACGGCAGCCATGCCTCCCAATCGCGATGCAACAGCTGAGCAGTCGTATTCTTGTAGGGATATCCTAAGTGGGGTAGGCTCTTCATTAGCAGTCAAGAGGTGATTAAACTGCAAAATGGTGCTATTAAGCCCACATTCGATGGCAGAACACTTCGCCCCAGCTGGCTTTCTCTAACCTGCAGGGACGCCACTACCATGGCATACAACGCCGCATCGGCCTTGTAGGGTGCTTCATAGAAGATGAACGCCCCTCAAATGAGGATGATAAATATTGACTCAGGGCCAAAATGTGGATTTTGAAACCAAGAACTAGGTATCATATGATCGGACGCGAGAATCAAAGGTGACGGAAGTAAGTAAGCTTTCAATCTGCTGTCTGCTGTAAAAATCAGACAGCGCAATTTTTTGCGGTTTCGGTAAAGTCAAAGTAAGCCCTGTAACTTAGCCAACCATACCCCTGGCAACTCATAATACAATTACAGGAAAGTTGGGAGGGATGATAGGGTGGACGATGAAAAATTCTGCTGCTCAAAGGCGTTTATGTAACCAGTAGGTTACCTAATGAAACGCCTACGAAAGAACCGCAAGTCATGCAGAATCAGCAGGGCACCCCCAAAAAACTAGCTTAAAATTTGCATAAAGAAACATCTGTTCTTATCACAGGCATATAAAAGCCAATCGAGGCTACGGAAGTTTGCTAACATGTCCCCGAAAAAACCGGCCGATAAGGCATTATTTCATGTTAACCCCAGTCCGGAGTAAGGGAAAAATAAAGGTCAAGAACGAATGTCTGAAAAATCCAATACTTTGTACAGCAACAGGGCAAGGAAGGTGACTGCTCGTGACCTCAAAAGGCCCAAGTAGTATTCCTCCTCCCGATATACGCCCAAAAATCAATACGTCTTAAATGCTTTAAAGCGAACTTTCACCAAGCCACTGTAGCAGCTGGGGTGCCGTACAAGCTTAAATCGATGCCACCAGCTCTCGCCCCCGACCGACGATGGTTTAAGCAATAAACTAACTTCTCTTTCAATTTATAGCTCATAACGGCTGATTTGGTAGCAGTGTGGATAGAAACTTCACCCCAAGAACGGAACAAGAGGCAGTCCTAATCTCCGCATACTTCCCGGGTGACAAGGTTATGCCTTAAAAACTGAATCAAAATCTCTCATCGAGTGCTGTCAGCAGCAAGGTCTACCATGGATATATTTCTGTGAATGCCATTGCTGAGGAAGTTCTAGATCTTACTCTGTGTAGCTATACTATTGCCACTGCTGTCACTAACTCAGGGAGTGAGTAAATGTCTGCCAAAAAACAACTGAATTCAACATTGGTCACTTTACTGAGCACATGCTAGATTTAAAAAATTCTAAAGCCGAGGAAACTTTTTTGGATAAGCACATCAAGGAGGTCAACCTTGAAAACTGCCCCTGTGTTGGAGTCAATTTGCCTATCAGTAAGGAAAATCTATGCAGACGGAATTTGGCTCACGGAAAAATTAGTCCTCTGCGATTTTATTGACAACTCTGGAGCTTTCAATAACACGACACATCAAGCTATCGAACGAGATTTGATTGGATGAGATATAGGCCCAATGATAATTCGCTGGGTGCTACCCATCCTAAAAAGAGGAAAAATTTGTCTGGGCTGGGAGGAGAACCGTTTCAATTGCGGCCGGTAGAGGATGCCTTCAAGGGGTTCCACTCTCTTCTCTCTTGTGGACCCTAGTCATAGATAACCTTCTTCAGTTACTGAAACCCAATGGATTTGACGCAAAAGAGTATGCAGATGACTTAATAATCTGCATCACAGGGATGCTGGAGAAAGAAATTATCCAATCGCATGCAACAAGCCCTGTGTTTCATAGAAAGGTGGTGTGATACCAAAGTACTATCTACCAATCCTAGCAAAATTGTCCAAATGCATTTTATCAGGGGAAGAAAACTATCCATGCCAGAATAATCAGATTTTCAATAAAAGTAAAATAACTAGGGGTACCACTGAACATAAACTTCACGTGAAATGCTCATCTGGATACTACCTTAAACAAAGCAACAAAAGCTATCTTCGCCTGCCTTCGCCTTTATGGCAAAACATGGGGGATATCTGTCAAAATGGTAAACTGGATATTTATTGCCGCTGTGAAGCCAATTATCACATATGATTCTTTAGTTTGGTGGTCGAAGACCACGCAAAAAAAAATTGCATCGATGAGGACATCTCTCACGGAATTGTAAATAGAACTCTTTGGGGAGAAGGGAAGGTCACATTCTCTGTGAATGCGTCGTTTTGGTAAGGCAGGGGCTCCCTTATCTAGGTGGCGTGACTCTTAATGCCTTCTTGATGTGCACTAAAAAGCCTGAAGAGGTACTTAAGTACACCGAAACCCTCTACATATAGTAGTAGGCTATGAGGTCAAGAACAATAGAGTTAAATAAAAGTCGCAGTGCATCGAGGCCTAATAATAATGAAAGTAGTAATAAGACGTCAGATTAATTATTTATCCAAAAATAGTAAGCGCCGAGCTCGGTACAAAAGTACTGTTATAGTATTGATAAAATTTTAGCTTAGACAGAACTTGCGTCATACTTTACAAAACCAAGAGTGTAATACTCAACACCTACGATTATTAGAAAATGAAACCTACAGTTAATAGCGAAACGTACATATGTATGTATGTACATAAATACGGTGATTGGATGTATGTGTAAGTCAGAAATATTCCGGTACCAATTGAAAAGCTCTCTCCTAACTAAACTAAACCATATGATATCATTTGGGGTGTTCACACGACCCTGGTTATCAGCTTGTCTCTGGTTATATGTTATATGCATATTGCTTACTTACTTAATTGTCGCTTAACCGTCTAAACAGTTATGGCCGTCCAACAAGGCGCGCCAGTCGCTCCTTCGCTCCGCCAACCGGCGCCAATTGGTCACACCAAGGGAGTTTAAATCGTTTTCCACCCGGTCCCTCCAACGGAGTGGGAGCCGCCCTCTACCTCTGCTTCCATAAGCGGGTTTCGATAGAAAGACTTTCTTGGCCGGAGCATCATCATTCATTCGCATAACATGGCCTAGCCAGCGCCGCCGCTGCGTTTTAATTCGCTGGACTATGTTGATGTCTGCGTATAGCTCGTACAGCTCATCGTTAAATTTTCTTCGGTACTCGCCATCGCCAACGCGTGGAGGTCCATAAATCTTTCGAAGAACTTTTCTCTCGAACACTCCCAAAGCCGCTTCATCTGCTGTTGTCATGGTCCATGCTTCTGCCCCATATAGCAGGACGGGTACGATAAGTTACTTGTAGAGTATGATTTTCGATCGCCGAGAGAGGACTTTACTTTTAAATTGCCTACCTAGTCCAAAGTAGCATTTATTGACAAGATTGATTCTTGGCTGGATTTCAGTGCTGATGTTATTGCTAGTGCTGATGCTGGTTCCCAAATAAACGAAGTCTTTTACTATTTCGAAATTATAGCTGCCAACAGTAGCGTGGTTGCCAAGGCGCCTATGCGCTGACTCTTTGCTCGATGACAGAAGGTACTTCGTTTTGTCCTCATTCACCATCAAACCCATCTTTACCGCTTCTTTTTCCAGTTTAGAGTAAGCAGAACTAACAGCGCGGGTGTTTAGGCCGATGATATCAATGTCATCAGCATATGCCATATGCATATACAATTTACAAAAACAAACACCGAACACCGTTAACAACGCCCATATCTTTTGAAAATGCACAAACAAAATGTGTTAGTCTTTCAGGCGGACAACCAACTTTGGTTATTTGAATTCTGCGTAGTTGTTGCAGCTATATTTCCTTTGGGTCTGTGAAAAATTAGGTGAAGCATCCTTGAATGGGTTTTCATCCATAGGTATCAACAATAACATGGCGTTGACGGCGCGTCAACACATATCTGTTTTTTTTTAATTTTGCGATCTATACGAATTGTTGTATGATCGTTTCGTCGGATGTCCTGATGATATTTGACATTTATGAGCTCAGCCGTCCAGACACTAAGCCTTAATCTATTTTGTTTTTGTCCTTAAATTGAAGGGGAAGTGCATTTTGTGTTGAAAAGACCTCGACACACATTTAAACAAATAGTTTTTTAGATGTGGTTTCTTATTATACTTGCATAGTGTATTATAATATTGATTGTGTGTTGTTATTGCTGTTGTCTATTTCATCCAGTGTGATGCGAGTGCGTTAAATTCAAACTTTTTGTTTAGTGCACCACTAAAAATAGGAACAACAGCATATACTTTGTGCAATCCATAAGGCTTAACTGACGTTTACTTGATGGAGATTAACGTTTAACGCTCGTTTGAGTTTCTATTATCTACAGTTTCGGATTTAAAGTTCGGTTATTTTTATTTCAAGTATTCAAACAATATGCAAGTATTGTTGCATAGATGATTACAATTGTTCCTGTTGTTCAGCAATTGTTACGAATTGCAAAATAGGGGTATAAAAGGGAAAAGTAAAACTCGCCCTTTAAAACATTCAAATCAGCTTATGTATGTTTGTACATACACACATATGTAGATATGATGCGTATATCAATTGTATACATCAGATATATGTTCGTCTGTTAATATGCAGCGTGTAAGATATCCAAGGAACTTTCTCATTGCCAAAATTACCTACCATGTCCATCATCAAACCTCGCAATTTTTATATGCTATTGCACGTAATTTTTAGTTTTCATTGGATACTACAAATATTCTTCATTTGAAATGTTTGAAGGAAATAAAACTAGTAAAAGCTTTATAAGCAATACATAATGGAACTCAAATATTAAGTTAAAACGTTTTTCCTAGGCAAAGTAATGAGCTGTTCAAAACACCCATAAAAGGATACGACGAGGATAGGTGTTTTGCCAATTATAAATTTTATTAAAGTAAGACAACGAGTTTTCGGCAGCCGCAATCAAAACTCCTGCAGTCAAAAGCCCAAGTAGTCAGCAAATATTCTAGTTCAATGACTAAAATTTTGTGGGGTTATTCATACTAGTCAGCTTTTGAGTAGTTAATTGACTAGAATTTTTTGGCGTTTATCATACTAGTCAGTTTTAGAATGGTTCATTGACTATGATTTTGTGGTGTTATTCACAGTAGTTAGTATTTGAGGAAATGTGCGAGTGCCTTCTGTAGCCAGTTTGCAATGCATACTTCAGTTGACAATGCTGGATATCGTCCAAATCAACGAAAAGGCCAAGCCTTCCATATCAATAGTCTCAGACGGAAAACCTATGTCAATGCCAAAACCCCTTGGTCATGAGAGCATCAGCAGCCTAGCATATTTTTTCTACTTGTCGTTAAAAGCCTTTGCAATTCCAGAATAACAGATAATGGTAAGGATACGAAGACCAAAGACCGGAAACCCAGCCAGTGCCTACCTTTGGGCAATAACGATAATGTTTAAAGCCGTTATTGTTCCCCCAATTAAATGAAATTCTTCGGTAATCCAGCCATCATCATGACTTTCGTAAAGTGCATATCACTACCACCGTTCTGAACTCCATTAACACTCATCATGGGATGGTGCTAGTGCAGCTTGGCCTGTTTTGACATAGTCAACCACGATGGGTTCGTCCTTCTCCGTTAGATAGATAGATAATTTATTGAAGATTGCACTGCCGCTATTGGTCTATTGTGCCCTCACCTCCTTCACAACACATCATCCAAGCCGACTTCCTTGATGAACCCTAGCAGTTCTCTCGGCTTGAGTGATTTAATGTGGGAATTTTTCTGGCCATGGTGAGCCCATAAACTAAGCCCTGCGTCTTGAGATTGTGTCACATTCCAGGAGGATGTGGTCCGCCGTCTCCGCTGAACGATCACAAAATCGGCATATGTAATTCCGTTACTTTTTAGGTTTTATATATGTGTACGTATTTTTATTAAAATTTATTCCAAAGTATAATGTATTGAAGTGATAAATATATATAAGTGATATATGTATGTATATAAATTAGGATGGGTCGATTTGTATGGGCGAATGATAACCGATATCGCGCCATCGATTTTTGATAGGATTTGGGCTCAGGAAAAAAAGTTCCACTACGCATACCCAAAAATAATTTTTAATTTTTTTCGACTTTGATTTTTAGGCTTTTTTCACGACCTAGTAAAAAATTTTCTTATGTATACCCTGACCGATGCAAAAATGTCCGCTAAAAACGTTGTCGATAACAGTTTTTTGATATTTTAGGGGACATTTTTGGGTCGGACAGGGTATACATGAAAATTTTACAATCAAATGAAATTTTTTTAGTAGGTCATGAAAAAAAAACCTTAAAAATCAAAGTAGAAAAAAAGTAAAAAAAATAAAATTTCGCAGGCTCGAAAATTATTTTTTTAGGGTACGCGTGGTGGAACTTTTTTCCCTGACCCCAAATCCTATCGAAAAATCGATGGCGCTATATCGGTTAATAAATCGACCCAGTCTAATATACATACTTTTTCTTTATATGAAATATAATGAATAAAACAAATTTGAGCTAATTTATAAATTTTAAAGTAATTTTTCAACCCAACTAGGACTAGTATATTAACTAGTAGGATGCTGATGCAAATATCCACTAGTATGACAACTGGTATTACAATGATGCATACACTGAGTGGTATGCCAACTGGTATGTTGATAATGAATACACTAACTAGTATGTCAATTGGTATGATATTGGTGTATATAATAACTAGTATGCCATCTGGTATAATGCTGGCGCAAAGGCTGACTAGTATGTTAATTGGTATGACCTTGTGGGTATGCTGACTAGTATGTCATCTGGTATGATATTGGTGTATATAATGACTAGTTTGTCAATTGGTATGATGCTGATGCAGAGGCTGGTAATTGATATTTCGTAGGATATCGCCGTGTTAAAAATACCAGTTGCTAATATGGAAAAAAGACAGAACTCATACTAGTTAGGATTTTTGGCAAACTAGAATTCTTCTAGTATACAAATAGTTGGTTTGACTGCAGGGTAGAACTGCGATACCCTGGAACATAGGAACGTGATCATAATTGAACCGAAATACACAAATTTCGTGTTTTATTTCAAATATAGAGGACACTTCCTTCAATTTACTTACTGTCTTTTCTATTCTATCTAATTCTCTTGCTTATACACAGTTGAAAGTTTAAACCTTAATATGAAACCTTATTTTACTATATATAAACAAAGCAACTGGTGTATTAGGTTTTATCAAACGTTGGGCTAAAGAGTTTGATTACCCTTAGTTCACAAAGATCCTTTATACCTCACTGGCACGTCCTATTATCGAGTACTGTTCATGTGTTTGGTCTCCAATCCATCAAATCCATGTTGATCGGATTGAGTCGGTCCAGAGACGGTTTTTAATTTTTGCATTACGAGGTCTCAACTGGGAATCAAGTACTCATCTTCCACCATACAGAAATAGGCTTCCTCTAATTAATTTGCCATCTCTAGAGAATCGCAGAGTATTACTTTACGTTATGTTCATTCATAAGCTCATCATTGGCGTGATTGACTCCCCTGACCTAATCATTCAACTAAATTTTGCGGTTCCTGCTAGGGCGTCCAGACATTTTGTGCCTTTTCATTTACCTCTATGCCGGCAAAATGTTGCTAGAAACAGTCCCCTGCGTCATTGGTGCTCGCAGTACAATGATTTGTATAACTACATTGGCTTTGAATGTTCGTTTGCCGCTTTACACACAGCTATACTCTTATGTTTAGCCTGATATTTTAATTTTATTTTTTCTCAAATGTTTATAACGTACTTATTTTCTATGTACATAAGTTGATTCGTGGGATTCCCAGTAAGTAGAACGCAAGAAGGAATAGAATGTTCGGCTTTCCCTGATATAAAAATTCCTTGCTTCTCTAAATATTCATTTGATACACTTTTTTCCAGTAGTGTAGTCTTTCGCTGCTTATGGTTGTTTAAGAGCTACCCACGCGTTTTGTTCGATATATTTTATTATTACGCCTTTCATTTCTGCCTTGTACTTAGATCAAGGGGACTACCTCCTATATGCACTCATATTTGTATGATCATTTTGGCACCTACAAATCATGCACTTACTTCTATATATATGAATGTATGTATGTATATATAGAGTTCTTTCTGAATTCACGCACTCAAAATTATCGCCTTTGGGATCATAAAATTCTTTTTCTTTTCGTTTTTACTGCAATCGAGGTGTGTAAACTGGAATCCGAATGCGCATTAATTTTTTCATAGTTACTTTTAAAGTGCTCTTCTCTTCAAATTCACAACTTCCTAGCATGACATTCCTTTTTATAACTTATTTGTTACAATTTGTATGTATGCATATAATTTTAGGTGTGTTTGTATTTATCCCATTCAAATGCATACAGGCAGACGTCTTGTTTACATACTCAACACAAATAAACAAAAATATTCTATACATGTGTATAAGAAGTTGCTGCTTCTAGACAATTAGATTTATAAATGAGTGAATATTTTTCTAGCGAACACTGATATTGACCAGACATTGTGGCACCTAAAGTATACGTACACTTATATATGCATGAATGTATGTTCATCTATACATTTGAATACGTTTTTACGTTTGGCGCGTTTGTGTCTTGAGTCTTTTGTACTTTGTATTTTCTATCATTTTCCTAGCTCCTTATAAGTAGGTAAGTATAGCTTGTTTTGCCGTTTTGATGTTTTTTACAAAACCATTATTCCGTGTTTGATATTTCTGTTAATGAAGCAATTTCATTTAATGACCAGGCATGAATTATTCAAGGTGGATGAGAAAACGAATAATGGTTTAAGAATGCGAAGCCACTCGTCATTCTTCTATGAGTGTTATCCATAAATATATATGTAGGTGAGCGTACGTATAAGACTCTGATTCCGAACTAGAATGGATGCATACAGATGCATGTATGTAAGTACGCATATCAACATTCTTTTTTGTTCAAAATCTTCAACTCTAATTGATATTTCATCAGAGAATTTACAGCAAAAACAGATTTATTGACAGAGTTTAGTTGAATTACTTTTTGCGACAATTCTTTACTTATTTTTTATATTATATCCAGGGTCGTAACTACAGCGACCGGGGCCTGTGCAAATCCTTTTGATGGGACCCTATCAATAAAAATCATCACGTTGAATTCAGTTTTAATTTTAGTAAACTTCGAGATTTTCAGCGTACTCAATTACACGTTGTATGTGTCCCACCAATGGCCATAAGTCTCCTCTCTTAGGCAGGAGAGAATGGAATGTAGTCCATGCAAGCCCAATGCGGAGTCTTGAATGCATTTACAATCAAATAAGCATACAAATTGTATTCCAATAATATATTTATCTTGAAGTTTTGTGTATTAACAGTCTGCAAACACCTTTTTTGTTGAGTAAATAAATAAATAAATTTATAAATAAATAAATAAAAAATGTTTTATTCAAGAAACCGAACTTTTAAACAAAAAACGACATCACAACGTCCTGCTCATATAATAGGGTTTAATGTTATTGAAGTCGAAGACTCACTTTCTTTATTAGATACAAAACTTATTAAAATATTCCATAATTTAATACTACGCCCAAAAAATTTTAAATCTGTTGAATTGTTTCAAAAAAATATTGCTTGTCAATAACCTATCTCACGTGTTACGTGTACATCTTTAAAAATTAATTAACTACTTTTTGTTTACTTTGGTTGAAATGTTTAACGATTAACTTGAAATTGTGTAAAAAAATATTTGTGAGGTCGTGGCCTCTTGGCCCGGGGCCCTCTTGGGTCGGGGGCCCGTGGAATTTTGCCAGCCCTCCACCCTATTGTTACGCCACTGGTTGTATCTTTCAATAATTTGAATATACACATATGCATTAGGGTGGTCCTTATAAATCACTATTTTTTCCAGTCTCATCTCTTCAGACGGTAATACCTGGGCCAAATATATCACATATAAATTCTAGTCGCGATTGGAGACAGCTATACCGTAAACAAGCAGGGTAGTCATCCGGATAAGAAATGTATTCGATTCGGCTCAGCGGTTGGAACAGTTTTTAGCACTTTTGAATTGGTCCATAAAAGCGGTTTTTTGGTTCCTTGAACTGGCTTTGTGCTTGGGTATCTTATATTATATATATAATATACCCGACCATATCGGAAACGATTTGATATGAAAAAGTTGAACCTTGTAGGTATTCCAACCTCCTCTTTCCGTAAGGAACTTGGGGTCACCAGAGCATTGCTGGCCAAATAAACTAGATTCGGCAGGGATAGATGAGGCTGACAATTGAATTGGAGAAGCTGTGAAATGCTGGAAGGGGAGCGCTACATATCCCATTAAATCCATTCTCAAGGTTGTTGGTGGATCGCTATATAAGAAGGATGATGTATTAGGAAACTAAAAATTTTGTAGAGTATCTACGGGCAAATCAGCACGGTTTGCATTCTTCATATTCCACCCGTAGATTAAGTAGCCTCGATCATAAGGAATGGTATAAGGAGTTCAATAAATTTAAATTAAATTTAAATTTGTTTGTACTTTTTATTAGGATGGTAATAATTATATCAATGACAAAGAAATTTGATCACTTTCTGGTAAGAGAGGCCTTAAAATTTTGTTACACTTCCGTATTTA
The DNA here is from genome assembly GCA_029619165.1 of Eurosta solidaginis. Taxonomy (NCBI): domain Eukaryota; kingdom Metazoa; phylum Arthropoda; class Insecta; order Diptera; family Tephritidae; genus Eurosta; species Eurosta solidaginis. Next base: position 34,669 of record JARSSU010040358.1, read on the forward strand.
GCGATATTATTTGCGACATTCTTTTTACATACTTCTGTAGCGGTTTTTGTTGATTTCGACATTTTTCAAAGTTTTGCCCTTATCCGAGCCCAATATCGCACTATTGGCCGAAACTCAGGCACAATGGGCATATTCAAGTTTTTCTCAACATAATACGAGTATACACTTTTATCTTCAAACCACTTTTGGGTAACACAGACATAATGTGCTGGAGCGAAGGCCGACCAAGCAATACTTGGACCATTGTGACGACGTAGAAAAAGCACAAGACATTTTTGAAGACGTAAATTTCAGCGTTGATGGTTCTAATCGTTAAGAAGGGCGTGGATTTATGCTCGTCTTCACAAATAGCTTGCCAAATAAGAACATTTCTACATAAAATGCTATTCTATATGGATGTTTTTTTCAGAATTTGGAATGTTCCATTTAGACTGAAAGCAGTAGAGCAAGGTATCCGGCAACGTTCTCAGGTTCATTTACAAATACGGTGTTCTAAAGTTGCAAAACTTTCTGTTCCACTTGACTTTAACAATCCTGCAGACAATAACACTTGTTCGAGAGGAGCTTTCAATTTGCACTTTTAACATTGTGATGATTACGAAAAGCAATTTCTCCCCTCTGTAGAATATTTGATCACATTCTTAACGTGTTCAGTCCTAGGTAGCTCTGAATTTGTCGATGCATTTGATTAATTAATTTAAGTTCATATACCCGTATTCGGACTGAATGTGATTACAAATTATCCTGCTCTGCATCCGATTATAACCAGTTCAGAGGTAGTCATTTAAACCATTCGTTCGGAACTGCCTCTCTCATCTTCTTAACAGGGACTGCAACGAGACTCAATGTACAACGAATGCAGATCTCACTGCTTCTGATCCTTACCAACCATTTAATGGGAATCCTAAGGCCACCGTTCGGCACAGGAAATAAGAATTACATATGTACCGGAATACAAAATTTTTACGAGAACCAGAAAAACTAAGGAAACAAATTTTTCATTCATGCAACAATAATTATAATGGAACAATGGATTTAAACAACAAAGCCATCTTGCAGTTTGAATGTACACACGTATGTATGAATGTATACCATACATATTATTTTTTTACTCTTATGCGGCAGTTACTCACGAACGTACGTACCAAAAACGTGTCAGCTGACACGACCTATCTTATGAGTGTGCAATGTAAACGAAAATTCACCGACGTGCAACGCCCGTACGTACGTAGCCCGGAACGTAGAAATCAAAACAATTTTGATTTTTTCCATAAGAACGTGTCAGCTGATCGCTCTCTCACTAGACAGAGTTGCCTAGTGAACTTTTGTGCGCTAATTTTTGACCGTTTGCAGTTTTATGCAAAACACCTATTTAAAGTTTGAAAAATTGTGAAAATAATTCGAATAATTATGTAAAAGTGCAGATTATATATATGAAATCTATTTATTTTTATTTAATATTAATTCCAGCCTCTTGCAACATCAAAAATTAAATTGGAAAAGTTGATGTTTCCATAAACAGGCATGCAAAATGGTCAATGGCAACAGTGCTTATCTGTAAACAATACACACACAAATATCTTATGTACATGTACACAGACGCACACATTGATTTGTACGGGCTTGAGGGTTCGGTCAAACGTGTTTCGTACGACAAACGTCCGTACGTACGGCACACGTTCGTGGGTAACTGCCGCATTAGACTCCACCAATTCTAAATAGTGCGGGCGACAGTTGGGCAGCAGTGAGTCCTGAGTGCGAAATAAAAACGAGATGTAACAGTCAATATTAAAGAGAATGGAATAAACAAAAAGAAACAATGCAAAGGAAAGGTTTCACTTACACATTTTTAAGTAAGTATGTGCGCATCTTTGCTCAGGTGAGAGTAATGGGCGTTATGCATAAAAAGCGAGCATTGACTTGATTTTCGGAGAAACCCGGGCTGTATTATTTATGTAACAGAAATAAACCAAATTTGATTAATCTAACAAGTTCATATATTCATGTTTCGAACAATTTAAGCCGTTTTGTTAAAAGTAAAATGGAATGTTAAATTTTTAGTTAACAATATAACAATATAGTTGTCGTTTTAAATTTTTTTGTTGTAGTTAATAAATGAATTAAGCGAATATCCTTCCCTCCTATTGCAAAACAGCTAAGCACAAAGAAACCTACTGACCTTGCTTAAGGTCATGCTATCCAAATGGTTGCAGGACTTCGCTCGTGGAATTAGTGACTCTTTAATAAAGGAAAAGTCTTTTCACAAAAGGGCGAAGATTTACGGATGAATAAGGGGTTATTGAATTTAAGTGGCCTGCTCAAAGTAAACTGGAAAAACGCAAAAGGAAGAGGAAATAATATAGGTAGAAGAGGGTGTGACAGACGAGAGCCAGGTGGATAGATAGAGAAAGCTTAAACGACGCCTTTCAGATTTCATAATTTTTTTTATTTATTTATTTGGTATGGTGTTTTCTTTTCAGGTAGAAAGGTAATTCTTATGTTAAACTCTTAAACTCTATCTTTGGAACTAGGTTACCTAGGCCCCTGCAAAATTGTTGAAATTTTAGGTAATAGTGCCCCGTTTCTCATTCAAAGGAAAATATTTTGTAAAAGGAATATACAAACCCAGATGGTTAGGCGGCTTAGAATATATCCGCGGCAGATAAGCCTGTTGTAAGAGGCTACTAATTAATACAAAAACTAATTAATACAAAATTGATTCAAAGGGGTTGACAGCGCAATATATAGCTTTTTCAACCCAATTATTAAACTCGCCTACCCATGCGAATCCTGTTTCTTTAACAGCCGAGGCTCTGGCGACCCCAATTTCCTCATGAATCTAGGGCGATATGGCCTAGAAGGTTTCATGGGGTCATACCAAATCGTTCCCGAAATGTTCGGGCTAGTACCTTAATGGTGTTTGTTATCGCAACGTACCGGATCGTCATCCGCCAAAGGACCATCAACATCGATAACACTGCCCAAGGACTTCCGGGAGTGTCCTTATAGCTGCAACAACACAGAGAGCAAAGAAGAACCAACAGGGTGACACTATTTTCAGGAAAGAAATAGCGAAAAAAATTAACAACCAAACAGACTAAACTTATACTCAAGGATACCACGTACGACACAGCTAACATATCGACGTAGATAACATATCATAAGGCTGGAATAATTAGCGTTTTTCTAAACGTTGCTAGGGTTAGCCAAAACTCTGTGAATTATAGATCTTATAAACCAACGATTTCTTTACTGTCATCAGGTAAATCTATAAGCTATGATTTTTTGAAGCATCAAAAAAAACTTCTGCCGTTATATATTTTTACACCATTGTGACAGTACATCATCAATCCTAAATATCAATTCGCAACTTCATGATATTGTTCCACTTTCAGTCATCTCATTGGCATCAACGGTCTATATCTATGTTCTTAAGTTGTGGACCACGTGATACTCTGAAGATCCAGCCATTCAGTTCCATTGACAAATACTTTGTTGCTTCCCCTCAGTTGCATTGAAATTATCCGCGTAGAATCAGTGCCTGAAAAATGGAAGTAATGCTCGCACGCCTTATTTCATATACAAAAAGGAAATAACTCCAGTCCAGAAAGGGAATACAGACAGCAGGCGTTGTTTTCCTGTATTCTACTTTATATTTCAGAAGGGCATGAATACAATATTTTTTATGATACCGAAAAAATCAAGAAGCAACGCTTATAGGTATCAGGGCGATTATTGTCAAAATCGATTTCATTTTGTAATATTGACTTCATCTGTCGGCTTTTATTACATTGTGGGCTCATATTGCTTTATATTCGGCTGCTAAAATCAATGTGAAAGGTTTCTTTGAGAATAAAATAAAAATAATAACATTTTAAATTTATAAAAACGAATTTTTTCACCTTTCGTAAATATGAACAGCTTCGCAAAAATGAACGGGCCTGGATTTTATTAGTTCAGATTATCGCGAGCTCACTCTACATAGAAAATTGGTCCGGTTATTATCCGAGAGCGTTTAATTAAAAAGCTACATATGTGCGATGGTATCCAATATTTCAAAGTTTATAAAGTTATCTTATACTCAGACAGATAGATTGAGAGCCCGCTTCTAGTGCATTCGGAGCCCTTACTAGTTCGCCCTCTATCCCTTTTACAATACTTCAGGTGGTGATTCAAAATGGCGATGTCCTAGGCTGTGGCAATTGTCCCAGCTGCATAACCTCTTCTGTTGTTATGCACTAGATAAAAATGTCCACCTCAGAACTATTTGGTTCGATAGCTCGAAACTAATGTAAAAATTATAAGCTAAGATCTTTTTTTTTGTTAGTACTATGTCATTGGTTCCGAAACTTATGTTGCTCTAATATGACTTAAACTTTTTTCGATGCATCCAAATTATTCAATAAATATATGCATTGGAAATAGGAACTCCTTTCTTGCATTGCAGGCCTCGGCCGCTCTTTGAAAGAATATCCCTGGATCGGTCTAACACCGGCTACGAGATGCAGAGTATTTCCTTGTAGAAACCCTTTCATAAGTGTGCTTGTTTACAGGCAACAAGTATTTTGGACCGTCCGCAATCGCCCTCTGAAGTACCTAGACATGTTTAATCCGAATTAACTCAAATTTAAGCTGCTTGTCATTGTCTATATGTACTCTGTTGAATATACCTATGGCAAAAAAATGCCCTTGGTGGAAACCCCTTTCCTATCAATTTATTTACCTATATTCCATGGAGTTTACGTAAGGGTAATGCTTTAAAGTGAAGGGAAAGAAATCATATTCATAGTCAAAGCTCATTGAAGCTAATAGCAGTGCTTACTTACTTAATTGGCGGTTAACCGTTTAAACGGTTATGGCCGTCCAACAAGGCGCGCCAGTCGGTCTTTCTCTCTGTTGATTTTTAACAAGAGAAAATCTGGTTACTATCGAACAAGTACTTATTTGTTACTTTTGGTCAAGTTCTGAAACAGAATTCATACCACTAGCTACGGACTTCCCTACAGGGTAGTTACATGTTAAAAAACCTTAGTAATTCTCAAACAAGTTGAGCCAGACAGCTTGTCGTCACCACCGATAGCAGGTACTGTAGGTACAAGTGGAAATCCAGGGTAGTTCGCATGGTTAACAAAGGATAAGAGAAAACTCAACGGACAACATTTTGAATTTGCTGATAAAAAACAATGAAATGTGTGTTCATTTGTCTCGAAGGCTAACAATACTAAGCATCTACCAACAATCGTCATATAGTTACGTATGTGTTTAATTTTAACATTTTTTTTAACTCCCAGCGCAGGTATATGCACCTAAGTAAATGGAAGACAATAATAACAACAATACATTTAAGAGTACAGTCATCATCGGAACAGTTAGGAAATAATTCCCTGTATATAAAATGTATGTACTTAATAGACATATACATATGGATGGCAAGCGTGGTTATTGTGCATCTGGACTAAGAATTACTGATGGAAATGACATGGGCAATAACAAATAAGTTTATGGATGTAAACTTGTGTATGCTTTTATGGATTTGTGTTAATAATAAACTATTTATTCATTCTAAATTCCTTTGTTGTTATGAGCTAATATAAATTTCAAAACACCGAAATAGCTACTTATGTACGCAGCCTGTAAAAGAAATCTGCACCCACTGTAGACGTGGATACATATATTATGTACTTATAACACAAACCAATTACAACATACTAAGGTAACAAATTAAATGGGATTAATTCATTAATAAAATAAACACCTATCTCCGTGATATCTCCAGTTTTTTCGCCTCGCCAAACCTGAAATTTCACCGACCAAATCATCAGCAACCTTATTTACAATATATACGAAACAAGTGTCGACAATATTACGTTACCGACTATCTTACATCCAAAAATACTGTGTGTTACGTTCGATCAGGATTTACATTTTGGCGAGCATGCATCCGAAATTATCCCTAAAATCCAGGGCCTAATATAATCCTCAAATCTCTATGCCAGGAAATGCCCGCCGAACACCGTTCTTAAAGATAAATGCCCTGCGCAATGCCCTCAAGTCGTCCAAGGAAATCAAGCTAAACCTGTTCATGTACCCATACCCCGTGGTAACGCCGCGCGGTGGGGTATTTGATCAATCTAGTTGGCCAAAAGCCGATTTTTCTAAATATTCCATTTTTTTTTAAATATACTCCCAGGCGTTCTTAGATGTCCAATGAATAGTATATGTAGCGGTTATGATATTGGTGCAAATAAATACCGTAAAACCATCTAATTAATATTTAACTTTATTGAGTATTAAAATATCATATACAAAATTATTAATTTACTTTAAATTATACTTGAAGACCCTGCAGACGTTGTCCTGCCCGAAATTTGGCCTATCTGCATACATTTTAATAAGCTTTTTCCGTCTGACTCTGCCCTACCGCACTAATCCTTTTATTCACTCCTCCCTCCGTCTTTTCGCTTCATCTATCCCCATTTTCGTCTCATTCTATCTCTTTCTCAATCTCCTTCTCTCTTTTCTCTTCTCTCAATTCCTTCTCATTCTTCTGCATCCCTTATTGCCTGTCCCAGAGGGTGGTATGTATTTTATTCCAGTCCCAGTCCCAGTCCCACTCCGAGTCTCAGTCCCAGTCCCACATCGAGTCTCAGTCCCAGTCCTAGTCCTAATCCCAGTACCAGTCCGTCTCTGGATAATATATTACTCTGTACCAAAGCACTCATCAATAGATTTCATTTGATATCCATATTGTATAAACACTGTCTAGGCATTCACTGGCCCACGTTTTGGCCTATATCTCGAGACCCTGTACCCGTAGTAACCTCCGCGTGAGGTTTGCGCAACTTGTGTGAAATTTTGAACAAAATCGACCGACGCATCTCTTCAAACACCGGCGACCAACTAACACACATTTTAGCCTTTCTTTTTATATATATATATATAGATTTTGACACTTCGCTATAATATTAAAACGAAATGCAGATTTTCGTTGCTTTTGAAATTCGGCTTAAAAATTGCACATGGAACAATTAAAGACTCTCCTGTAAAAAATGTCATAGTACCTCTAAATCGCGGGCCCCCTTAAGATATTGACAAAATTGCGTGTAGTCGCGACGAGCCGCTGATACGAAAAGTGACCTAACGGGCTACTAGTGGTCGCCTTGGCATACTCATAGTTGCCATATTGGCAAATAGGTAGAAAATATTGAAAGATTAGTAGGGCAGTAGTCACTACACTACTCCCCTCTTAGAAAAGGAAAAATGTGAAAATTTATAGCTATTTGAATTTAACTGCAGCGGCTTGATGTGGTGACATAGCGGTGTGATTGCGTTTGTAGTCGACGATGAAATACTTTTCGTGACGTGTAATTACCTTGTAGCGACCCTCGTAAGGCGATGAAAATGATATTTCGATGTGATCATTACGTACGAATACGTAGGAGAAGTATCTAGATTTCTGAAATAGAAAACAGATTTCTTACCATGCCGTGACATTTCAGTTGGTGCTAAATTTTTGAAGTGGTTCTTCAAAGCTGCGAACACATCTGTGGCTTTTACATGTTTGTTCGAGGGAGATAAGAATTCGCCTGGTAAACGTATCTGTTCTCCATACACTAGCTCGGCTGGGGTAGCCCCAATGTCCTCCTTCCAAGCTGCTCGTAGACCAAGTAGTACGACTGGTAAAGCTTCTGGCCACGTATCATAGCAAGGCAGATTTTAATTGGTGATGGAGACGTTCGAGTAACCCGTTTGACTGGGGATGGTATGGCGATGTTCGCAGATACTTAATACCAAGAATTGTGGCAGTATGTTAAAAAGGCGCTATTCAA
>JARSSU010040359.1:0-62649 GCA_029619165.1 Eurosta solidaginis
TTATACTCTGTTTCCGCGTTAACCCATTTCTCCGAAGTTCTAGTAATTTCCCGCACAGTTGTAGCTCATGCTTGGTTAGTTACCATATATAAGTGACATGTATATTTGTAGTTTATAGCCATATGCGTGTGTAATGTGTGAGTACTACGGGCTGCTGACGACATATGTGTGGGTGAGATAGCTCTTCGTCGCCTTGTCTACTATAGTGTTGCTAGCTTTAAAGTGTACACGTACCTAGATAAGAGATGGTTCATGTTTTTGTTTTTGCGTGATTATTTACTAACAGCTGATGCTAATAATCCTCCAATATTCTTAACGAAGCGGTTACCTACGTCATTGCACTCCAATCAGTGCAGATGCATTCAATTGCCGCACTACTTTTCTTTGTCAGCTACTCTCCTGCCAAATAATGTCTCTTGATAATTTTCTGCATCCACGTCCTTTTCCTGTAAGCTCCTACGCATTAGCTACGTGGATACTACTGACTATGTACGTATTTCAACGGGTTCATCTAATGCTTTTAGTTCTTTCTATTTCCTTTGTTTATTACTATATTCTTTTTGCATTGCTACTTTCAATTTTATTTTTCTCTTCATTAACATCGATATCCTCTTTATGGTGTTATCTGATAGTAGTAGGTGCGCTTATGTCAATAACGTTATATCAACTCGAGCGAATAGTGCGGCAGGCCTCCTTTTTGTGGACATATTGCCATGACGATGTAGTTGGACAAGAACTGCTACATCGAGCTTAAGATAGTTATCCACGTCTGCGATAGTGAATTCACTCATTGATTTCTAGATTGTTTGAATGTGATGTTAGCTAGAATGAACTAACAGGGACTGTTACTGTGTTTACTTTTGCGTCTTTTTCGATCCAAAAATTTAAACGCTCAAGTTTCGATATAGACTTGTTTATGTAGTCTTATGTATACAAATGTTATTACGTACAGTGTTGAATACGAAAATAAGCAGTAAAAATTACTAACGAAACTCTTCCACCTTATTTTCTTCTTTATCGTATTTTTGTTGATTTTTAGAAATAAACACTTGATATCATACACGACATCTGTGCAACTTATAATATTGTAACGAATTTAGGGAATTCCGCTTATTACTCCAAACTTCTGCTGAACGTTCGAATCGCTTAAACTGTGGAATAATAACTCCAATATTCAATATGCCAAATGGTCGTTATAGACTACTTGAGTGTACTCAAATTAACACTTATATCTTCACAACCAATAGCGTGCTTTAATGCAAAATGATTGACTACTCAGCTTGCGCTGCTTTATACTCCGTTGCTTCGCATATTTCTACTGAAAGTCTAGATATTCGCCTTCTAGATGCGTGTATCACCTGCTGGTAATTGAGCTACATATATGCGTGTGTATGTGTGAGTAACAAATTCGGTTGTGACTAGCATCTGTGAGTGAGTTATCTCGTCTTCGTTGCCTTTTATATATGTGTAAATGATATTTGATGTGTTCATGCGATACGATGGGCTGCTCATAAGTTTTTATTGTGCGTGATTCCTATTATAGGGTATCAGCTTAGTGCTGCTAATATTCGTCAAAAGGTTATAATCGTGACACGTTCCGCAATCGTATGGATACAACTCTGCAGCTCAATTTCAAACTCGTTTTCGTAGTATCGAAACTCGCACGAAAAACTCAAATCCTTCGTAACATTTCGAAATTTTACTAAATTTGTTTCATCAAAACAAAGTTTTAATATAAAATTTCGGAAAAGTTTTCATGAAGGTGGTTTTTAAACACCTCATGAACTTTTTTCAAAACCGCTTTTAGAAAAATGAGTTGCATAGTTCGATACTGTGTATACGTTAGTTGGCCGTATAATACACACAAAGTTTCCCCTCTAAGACGACAGTACTAGAACGTTCCATATTTAGATAGACTACATTATGGATACTCAGAGTTCTGAAAATTATTAGCCACATTTAGAATGTTTTAATACAAATGTCAAGCATTCGAACGATTCTTAGAGAAAGTGTTGAAAAATGCTTAATGAAAATTTCGATTTTTACGCAAGTTTTTTAACATTCTCAAAATTAACTTTTTCGAAAACGATTTTTGAAAATTGAGTTGCACAGTCTGGCTGGCAAGTTGACCGATAGTAATCCTATTTGAACACGGATTTAAAGTTGTTATGCCCTATTTGTTTGAACTTCGCATTTGAAAATATAAATAAATCACATATTTGTTTATTTAGTTACCTTTAATGTACCTTCTATTTACACAATCTGATTTTTTAAAATTTTTTCTCTAATTTGTTTGTTGTTTTAAATGTCTTTATTTATTATTTTACTTTCTTGAATTCTTATCTATTTTATTTTAATACATTCAGTTTATAGGTTTTTGTATATTTTTATTTATTTTCTTAACTTTTTTTATTGATTTTTTATTAAATTTTTATATTTTTAAGCTATTCTTAACATGTTTTGATATTGTCTTTTTATTAGCTCTTTTATAATTTGTATTTTGTCTCTTATCATTTTTTACTCACGTATTATAATTTTTTCTGGTAACTATTGGATCTGTTAGCCTGTATTTTCGTAATTATATTATATATATTTTTACGTTTGTATTTTTTCCGTTTGTAATTATTTTTCACGTTGTTTGTTTTTTACTTTATATTTATTTCTTGTCACTTGTGTTGTTTTTCCTTATATTATTTAAATTTTTTTGTTTATTACCTTTAAGTCAGCTATTTTATATAATATTTTTGTTTTTGTAATAATATATCGTGTAATTATTATTTTTAACACTTACTGTTTATTCTGAGTTTAAACTTCTTTTATTTTATTTTTTAATTTTTCTACTAAGTTATTTTGTTTTAATCTCTATATCGTTTAGTGTTTTTTATTTTCTCAAATATTTGTATGTATTTATTTATTTAATTATCCATCGTAGTGTGTCTCTTTTTGTGTACTTTTTTATGTTATTTTTATATTTTTATTTATTGTGTTCTTTTTTAATACTTAAAAATGTTTTTGTATAATTATTATAAATATGTTTTATTGTTCTTATTTTTTATAGTATTTCTATTTCTATTTTTAGTCTAGTTTTATTTAGATATTTACATAAATAATTTTTTATTTTTTATTTATTAACTGTTTCTTAACTCTTATATCTTTAGCTTTTTTTATGTCTTGCACTTTTTTAAATTATAGTTTTTTATTCTTTAAATTTTTTGTATTAATTGTATATGCTTTAGCTCTTTGTGATTTTCTTAGTTTTTTGTAAATTTTTCCCGTATTCTAGTTTTATTTATTTATTTCTTTTCTAATAAAAAGAATTTTTTAAATTATAATAGTTTTACTAATAACTTTTATATCTTTTAGCTATTTAATTTTTGAAAATTTTTAATTTTGATTATTTTTTTTGAAGTTATATATTTTATTTTATTACGTTTGTTATTTTTGACAAAACAAAAAAGTCAATGTAAAGCAATTACTTTTGTGACTTTCAAAAATAAAAATATAAACCTTTTTATCTGGCCTTTGCAGTGAAATGACAAAAATAACTCTTATAGCTTTCCTATCTCTGTAAACTTGATTATGCGCTAATATTTTCAAGTATTTATTAACAGCATTTTATTATATTTGTTGCCTTGTCACTGGTATAGCTGCACACGCATTCTAGTATTTTCTTTTCTCGCCTGTGAATTTCTTTGTATTATCCTTACAGCTTCAAATATTACCATTGTTGTTATTATTTATTGTTTTTATACTTAAAGGGTGTTTACTTTCAGCATTCACCGTTGCGACTTCCGCTTTTTTTCGAACATTTTGTTGAGCTGCTTGTCTCTGTAATTTCTTCAATTTCCATATTTTCGTGCAATTATTACTTCTCATTTCTTGTTCATTTTGTGTTTGTTTTTATGTTGTATTTTTTATTCGCAAATTGTCGCCAGCCGCAAGGCGTTTCACACTTTGTCTTTTAGCTTTCGCAAAAGTTTGCCATTTACAATTTTTTTTATTATTCTTGAATTGTATACATTATACATTGCTACACTTTGGTACCCTTAAAATTATCCTAAGGAAGAAAGTGAAAGTACTTTTCCTTAACCAACTGCTATTATTGTGTTTACCATTCTTTTGTTAGTTGTACGAGTTTGTTGAATTTTCATCATTTTACCTGTCACGTTGCCATTAGAGCTGGCGCGTGCATATTTTTTTGTTCTGCGTTTTGGCATTTAACTAGCAACAAATACATAGCAGCCACACTCACGTATGCAAATATGTATATGCATGTGTAAGCAATGATTTTGTGAAAATTTTTTTCTACATTTTTGGTACGTATGTATCTCAAATGACAGTTCAGATTACATTAAGCGTTCGTTGTCCTTCATGGCGTATACGCAATTTTCCAGCTAAATTCAATTGAATTCCAAAAAAACATCCCTTGTAGAACGTGTATTCACTTTCTATAAAATAATTTTACTGCTTGTTAAGTAACATTTTAAATAATAATCAGGTAGGTCAGCTTAAAATTTTTAATTGTTTAAATGAATATATCTTTCGCTTAAAAATAAAATAAAATGTATATATTAAAAATATATAAAAAATAATAAATATGTAAATAAAAAAATAAAAAAAATAAAATAGAAATAAGATAAATAAAAATAAATAAATAAGACACCAAATTAAAATTAAAAAAATATATAAAAAATTATATATTTTTAAATTTTATTCTATCTTTTATTTTATCCTTTATTATTATTTAATTTTATGTTACTTTTATATTTATTTTATTTTTTTATTTTATTTATTTTTTATTTTATTTATTTAATTTTGTTTTATTCTAATTTCTTTGATTTCATTTATTTTATTTTTGATTTTACTTTATTTTATTTCTTTATTTGATTTAATTTTATTATATTTTTTCTTGAGCTTATTTTATTAATTTTACTTTATTTCTTCTTTTGTTTTATTTTATTTCTTTATTTTATTTTTTACTTTTTCTACATCAACTTTCTAATACATAATTTTCTTAATTTTACAGTTTTTTTTTACTTTTTTTGCTTAAAATACTTTTTAAATTTTAGCACAAATACCTTTTTAACTGTTAAAATCCGAAAAAAATATTACCAATATATTAATATCAATATTTAAAATGCAAAAATGGGGAGAAATACAAAGTTCGAGAAATATTAAAAACAAATTTAAAAACTTAAAAATAGAAAATAAAAAATTTAAAAATAAAAGCATACAAAATAGTAAAAAAAAATTAGTTTAGATCTAGAAAAAAATTTAATAAACAGAAAAACTATAAAAAATTAATAATTACTAAAAATAAAATAATAAACATTGGTTCAAAATGAGCCGAAACCATAATTTATTGTCATGTTATTGTTATTTATTTTATTTTTTATTTATAGTGTTTCATATTTATTAGAAGTAAATTTTACAGTCATCCGCCATAGCTGAATTTTATTTTTTCTAATCTAATCGACCAGGTGCAGTCATAAGTTCCTGAAGATGACTTCAGATTGAAGTCGAAATATTGGCAAGACAAACCATTCGACAATAAATATACATTGTTTAAACACATTTGCTGTATTTAATAAACATATGTATATATTGGCCTAGAGCTCAAACATACTTTGAATATATTAACTAAAAGGCCGGATACAAGAAATTAATCTAAATTAAAAATTTATTCAATTAACAAAAAATATAAAATAACTATAATAATGGCAAAAAAATATGTTTATGGCCTTTGCTCTTTTTGAACCAATGATGTTACAATAATAAATATCAAAAGACATTCAAAATTCGAAAAAACAAAATTAAAAGATATAAATAATTTTTAAATTCTAAATAAATAAAAATCCCCAAAAAAATGTGAAAAAAGTATGATAGGTAAAAATATTTAGAAGAAAATTGTATACTGAAACCCTTTAGAAAAGAAAATGTAAAAAGCAGAAAATTACGAAAAAAATTAAGGAAAGGAAGTTGATAGATGACTTATGAAATTACAAAAAAAAAGGTTTCAGCAAATAATTTAGTTATGAAAATATAAAAATAAAGACAAAAATGATTAAATAAAAATTAAAGTAAATGCAAAGAAGACCAATACTACAACAAAAATATATTTAGAAATAACGAAGAGCGCTTTAAGACGAACAATAACGAACTAAAAGGAGTCGCGAAAATTTTCAAGACGACAGACAGCTGATATCGATAACGAACCAAAAATAAAATTTAGTTGAATCGAAAATATTATTAAAAGAAAATTCGAATTCGTATTATTTGACGGAAAAGTAAAAAAAAATTTAAAATAGTATAAAAAATAAACAAAACAAAAAAATAAAAGTTTTATAAAAAAGAAAACTATTAAAGTATTGCACAGAATTTAAAAAGAAAATAAATAAAATGGTTTAAAAATTTTAAACGACAAAATATATATATCAAAAATTATGATTGTTTTTTTATAAACACTTTGGTTGAAATGTTTTCTTAAATCGAAAAAATTGTAAAAAAAACGTACTTCAAAATTTTATATATATAAAGTTTTGATAGTTAAAAAAACTATTTTTTAATTAAAAAAAAACAAAGAAATAAAAATAAATAAAATAGTTAAAAAAATTAAACGAAAAAATAGATATATTAAAGGGTTCTATTATTTTAATATAAATACTTTTGTAGAAATGTTTCTTAAATCGAAAAAATTATATAAACGTACTTAAAATTTCTTTTAAATATCATATAAATAACAGAGTAAACAAATAAATAAAACAACAAGAGTTTCATAAAAAATAAAACTATTAAAGTATTGCAAAAAAATTTGAAATAAAAAACGAAATAACATTTTATCAAATTATTATATTAATTCGTTGTCTTCAAGACCAAGTTTATTATTTTTTGTAAAATGTATATTTTTACAAGTTATATTATATTAATTTATTATACATAGAAAACGAGTAAATTAGAAAAAACAAAGTCATAGACCGATAGCCGCCTATTTCAAAACCCATGACGGTTTATCATCAGCGATCCACACATTGAAGGCTTGACGTTTAGCACATCATTAAAGACCAGTAAACCAATATAACATGTTTATCAAAAACAAATATTTTTTTTTAATTTTTATAAACATTTTTTTATTTTTTTCATATTTTCAGTCGCCGATACCTCAGATAGCGATTTTTTTTTATTGATTTCTTACCTCTGAGAAAAAAATTGCATATACAAAAAAAAACTGCGTGAAAAAAGTATTTGTTTCTTAAAAATATTTCGAATGCTTATACTTTTTTCGAAATTTCGAAAAAATTATGAATTATCATTTTTTACACGTGAAAAGACTGTGACTTAATTTTTTTTATTTGTGATTTTTCGCCACTGGTAAGGCCGAATGGACCACCGTGGTGCAAGGCTTCACTTAAAGCTGCCAGTTTTATAGCAACCTACTAATTTTTTATGGGCTTATTAGGCATCTGCCAACATTTCCATTGAACATTAATGCCACGTTATATATTAATGCCATAACAACAACAAAAAGGTTAAAATTACATTCCCGCCTAAGTAGTAAGTATTATTATTACTAAAGTAGCCCAGTATCATTAATGCAAATTTGCCACACAAGTTAGCTGATATTCGCACTTATAACTCACAAATGTTACCAAGTGTTGCGGCGAAAATTATTATGCTTTCAATGACGATGGAAAAAATGGGGCGAATGTCAATGACAGCAGGTCCAGGCACGTGTCGCTGACATTTATTTACGCATGTTATTTGAATGAAGAAAGTTTAACGCGACTCTTCAAATTTTCAACGCTAAAAACATACATAATGGAGGCAGGAAACATGTTTGGAATTTTTTTACTTTTGTTTTATGCAATACCGTGAGTACGTAAGCACAGTCTTTCTGTAGTTTTTGCAAATATATGGTTATACAAATTAAAATTTTATAATCAATATGATAGAATGTTCATCATGTATGTTCGTACATATGTCTATATATAGGAATGGGAAAAATATTTTGGCGCAAGTTATGGCAAATGTGGCACATGCTACTATAAAAAGTAAAATTGTAAAAGCTAAGTAAATAAAAACGGAACTTGTGTATTTGGATTTTTGGTAAGTATTGCCAATAATATTCTGGAATTCCATAAAATAAATAGAAATGACATAATTCAAGTTCATAATGTATGTAATGTATTTTTAGCGATTTTCAAGAAATTCTCGATAACTCTGCGCTTTCTCCTTCCGTTCGAATCATTGAACTGTCGATTAAATAAACTCATTTGCTCTGTATATAAAATGCTCTTTATTTACAGCATTACTATGTTAAAGACTTCACAATGTACTTCACTTATAACGTGTTAAATGAATGAATATTTCTCATACTGCGCTGCAGCTGCCTCGTTCGCCTTTTTCTCCCAGGGTCGAGTTTATTTCGCGAACAGCCTTCTCGATTTATTGCTTATTTACTTCCTCTGATCTCTCTGCATTGCATATTTGCTTTTGCCTTCGATGTGTATGTGTGTAGTTTTTGATAATGTCGTACGCTCTCTTGAGTATATGTGTGAGTATTGTCGCCTGCACTCTTAGCAGTTGTGTACTTGTGTGCGTAGATGTTTGTTGTATCTTCAGCTGAGATCAGTGGTCGGAAAAAATTAAAATGTAAATGTATTAATGAGAGCTGGAGCATGAGCATCCCAGTAGGAAATTAAAGTCAAAATTACAACATACAGAGGATGCATTTATACCAAAAATTTTGGAATGTTTCATTTTTGATTTAGAAATAGTTTGAAATATTCTCAAATCCTTCGATCAATCGCTTAAAAAATCATATTTCCGAAACTAAAACATAAAGATACATTCATGTCAATTTTCTTACTATTTCGTTAAGTTTTTTAAACATTCTGTAGTAGTTTTTTGCAGTGCAAAAGTAAATTTTTTTTTGGCTAAGAAATAAAGGAGTACAGAATGAAATTTTTACAACTTTTGATAGAATAATTTAAAAAACTCATATTGTATTGAAAAGTTATTTAGGGCTTCATTCTGTATTGCGAACGATAACTGAAACGAAACCGATTTCGTCTAGCAATGGTATTCTGTATCATTTTCTCTCGGCTTTTGCGTTCTTACTTTATGTCGAACAGGAAGGCGAAAGCAGTTGTCAATTGATATTTAGAAATCGTTTAACATAGTGCAAATACACTAGCGATTCGTCTCTGAGGCGAAGCGAATGCTTGTTTCGTAATAGAGAATAAGATCCTTAATACAACATACCAAAAAAGGTAAAAACCCAAACCTAAACATGTTGGAAGATGAGCTACATATGGAAAGGCGTTTCCCCATCGTAATGAACTTATATTATAACCGTAATTAAAGCTATGCAACCACCTCAAACACATTTTCGAAAAAATTCGAGATAATTTAACGAATACTTCAAATTTTTTATTTAATGTTTTCAGAATTTTTTAGTCCAATCAATTATAGTCTAATAAAGTACAAGTTATTGGTCTCTTGAAATTTGTATTAATGTTTGAACAATTTTTTCCGAAGGCGTTTTATACTTTCTTCAATGTAAACAGTAAAACTGTGGCCCTTCCCTTGCCACCACTTTCTGTTTCGATTCCGTTTTCGACTTAATCTTTAGCTCCTGCTTAGGTTCTAGTTTCGGATTGGTTTCATTTCACTTCCGTTACTACTAGGTTTAGTTTTTGCATCTCTGTTATGCTTCGGTCATGGTTTCGTTTTCGATTCCTGTACAGCTTATTTTAACTTTCGATCACGGTTTTAATTTGGATTCGGGTTTCTTTTCAATACTTTCCGATCTTGGTTTCGATGCTGGCTTCGCTTTCGTGTAAATTTCAGTTCCGCCTTAGATTATGGTTTCAGATTCGGTTTTGGCTCGGTCAACTGGGTTTTAGTTTGGGTTGGTTATTTGCTTCAATTTATATTTTTATCTTGATTTCGCTTTCGTCTGTGGGTTAGTATGTATTATCGTTTCATTCAAAAACTTTCCGATTCATTTTCTTTCAGTTCCTGTTTATGTTGTGCTTTCGGATTCAATTCCGGTTTCAGTTTTGAATCGATTTTAGTTCAGTATAAGGGTTCAGTTTATATTCTATTTTCTGTTTTAATTTTTTTGCAGTTCACGTTACTTTTGGTTTCGCTTCTAGCTTCAATTCGATTTTTAATTCCTGGCCTCTAATTTAAGTTCGGCCGCAGTGGTGCGAGTGCTCCGCTTACCACCGAAGATCCTGGGTTCACGCCGGGTAAAGCATCATCAAATTTTAGAAACAAGGTTTTTCAATTGGAAGTAAATTTTTCTAAGCGGGTCGCCCCTCGGCAGTGTTGGCAAGCACTCTGTGTGTATTTCTGCCATGAAAAGCACTCAGTGAAATCTAATCTGCTTCGCAGGTGCCGTTCGGAGTCGGCATAAAACAAGTAGTCCCGTCCCGCCAATTTGTAGGAAAAACTAAAAAAGGACCACGACGCAAATTGGAAGCGAAGCTCCGCCTAAGATATCTTCGGAGGTTATCCGTTTTACATTTATAATTTAAATTCTGTTTCGAATCTGGCTTACCTCCTGCTGCGCTTTCATTTTCCGTTCCTGCTTACGTCTGGTTTCAGATTCGTCTTCGATTTCAGTCTTCGCCCGATCTAAATAATGTATCACCCTCAGTTTCCGTGAGTTTTTATACTCAGTTGAGCAGAGCTCATCGAGATAGATATAGACTTCCATATATCAAAATCATCAGAATCGAAAAAATTCGATTGAGCCATGTCCGTCCGTCCGTCCGTCTGTCCGTTAACACGATAACTTGAGTAAATGTTGAGGTATCTTGATGAAATTGGTATGTAGGTTCCTGAGCACTCATCTCAGATCGCTATTTAAAATGAACGATATCGGACTATAACCACGCCGACTTTTTCGATATCGAAAAATTCGAAAAATCGAAAAAGTTCGATAATTCATTACCAAATACGGATTAAGCGATGAAACTTGGTAGGTGAGTTGAACTTATGATGCAGAATAGAAACTAGTAAATTTGGACAATGGCGTGCACCGCCCACTTTTAAAAGAAGGTAATTTAGAAGTTTTGCCAGCTGTAATTTGGCAGTCGTTGAAGATATCATGATACAATTTGGCAGAAACGTTACTCTTATTACTATATGTCTGCTTAATAAAAGTTAGCAAAATCAGAGAACGACCACGCCCACTTAAAAAAAAATGTTTTTAAATTCAAATTTTAAAAGAAAAGTTAATATCTTTACAGTATATAAGTACATTATGTCAACATTCAACTCCAGTTAATGATATTATTAATGCAAATTTGCCACACAAGTAGCTGATATTCGCACTTATAACTCACAAATGTTACCAAGTGTTGCGGCGAAAATTATTATGCTTTCAATGACGATGGAAAAAATGGGCGAATGTCAATGACAGCAGGTCCAGGCACGTGTCGCTGACATTTATTTACGCATGTTATTTGAATGAAGAAAGTTAACGCGACTCTTCAAATTTTCAACGCTAAAAACATACATAAATGGAGGCAGGAAAACATGTTTGGAATTTTTTTTACTTTTTGTTTATTTTTTATGCAATACCGTGAGTACGTAAGCACAGTCTTTCTGTAGTTTTTGCAAATATATGGTTATACAAATTAAATTTTATAATCAATATGATAGAATGTTCATCATGTATGTTCGTACATATGTCTATATATAGGAATGGGGAAAAATATTTGGCGCAAGTTATGGCAAATGTGGCACATGCTACTATAAAAAGTAAATTGTAAAAGCTAAGTAAATAAAACGGAACTTGTTTTTTTGATTTTTGTATTTGGATTTTGGTAAGTAATTGCCAATAATATTCTGGAATTCCATAAAATAAAATAGAAATGACATAATTCAAGTTCATAATGTATGTAATGTATTTTTAGCGATTTTCAAGAAATTCTCGATAACTCTGCGCTTTCTCTTTCCGTTCGAATCATTGAACTGTCGATTAAATAAACTCATTTGCTCTGTATATAAAATGCTCTTTATTTACAGCATTACTATGTTAAAAGACTTCACAATGTACTTCACTTATAACGTGTTAAAATGAATGAATATTTCTCATACTGCGCTGCAGCTGCCTCGTTCGCCTTTTTCTCCCAGGGTCGAGTTTTATTTTCGCGAACAGCCTTCTCGATTTATTGCTTATTTACTTCCTCTGATCTCTCTGCATTGCATATTTGCTTTTGCCTTCGATGTGTATGTGTGTAGTTTTTGTAATGTCGTACGCTCTCTTTGAGTATATGTGTGAGTATTGTCGCCTGCACTCTTAGCAGTTGTGTACTTGTGTGCGTAGATGTTTGTTGTATCTTCAGCTGAGATCAGTGGTCGGAAAAAATTAAAATGTAAAGTGTATTAATGAGAGCTGGAGCATGAGCATCCCAGTAGGAAATTAAAGTCAAATTACAACATACAGAGGATGCATTTATACCAAAAATTTTGGAATGTTTCATTTTTGATTCAGAAATAGTTTGAAATATTCTCAAATCCTTCGATCAATCGCTTAAAAAATCATATTTCCGAAACTAAAACATAAAGATACATTCATGTCAATTTTCTTACTATTTCGTTAAGTTTTTTAAACATTCTGTAGTAGTTTTTTTGCAGTGCAAAAGTAAATTTTTTTTTGGCTAAGAAATAAAGGAGTACAGAATGAAATTTTTACAACTTTTGATAGAATAATTTAAAAAACTCATATTGTATTGAAAAGTTATTTAGGGCTTCATCTGTATTGCGAACGATAACTGAAACGAAACGATTTCGTCTAGCAATGGTATTCTGTATCATTTTCTCTCGGCTTTTGCGTTTCTTACTTTATGTCGAACAGGAAGGCGAAAGCAGTTGTCAATTGATATTTAGAAATCGTTTAACATAGTGCAAATACACTAGCGATTCGTCTCTGAGGCGAAGCGAATGCTTGTTTCGTAATAGAGAATAAGATCCTTAATACAACATACCAAAAAAGGTAAAAACCCAAACCTAAACATGTTTGGAAGATGAGCTACATATGGAAAGGCGTTTCCCCATCGTAATGAACTTATATTATAACCGTAATTAAAGCTATGCAAACCAACCTCAAACACATTTTCGAAAAAATTCGAGATAATTTAACGAACACTTCAAATTTTTTATTTAATGTTTTCAGAATTTTTTAGTCCAATCAATTATAGTCTAATAAGTACAAGTTATTGGTCTCTTGAAATTTGTATTAATGTTTGAACAATTTTTTCCGAAGGGCGTTTTATACTTTCTTCAATGTAAACAGTAAAACTATGGCCCTTCCCTTGCCACCACTTTCTGTTTCGATTCCGTTTCGACTTAATCTTCAGCTCCTGCTTAGGTTCTAGTTTCGGATTGGTTTCCATTTCACTTCCGTTACTACTAGGTTTAGTTTTTGCATCTCTGTTATGCATTCGGTCATGGTTTCGTTTTCGATTCCTGTACAGCTTATTTTAACTTTCGATCACGGTTTTAATTTGGATTCGGGTTTCTTTTCAATACTTTCCGATCTTGGTTTCGATGCTGGCTTCGCTTTCGGTGTAAATTTCAGTTCCGCCTTAGATTATGGTTTCAGATTCGGTTTTGGCTTCGGTCAACTGGGTTTTAGTTTGGGTTTGGTTATTTGCTTCAATTTATATTTTTATCTTGATTTCGCTTTCGTCTGTGGGTTAGTATGTATTATCGTTTCATTCAAAAACTTTCCGATTCATTTTCTTTCAGTTCCTGTTTGATGTTGTGCTTTCGGATTCAATTCCGGTTTCAGTTTTGAATCGATTTTAGTTCAGTATAAGGGTTCAGTTTATATTCTATTTCTGTTTTAATTTTTTTGCAGTTCACGTTGCTTTTGGTTTCGCTTCTAGCTTCAATTCGATTTTTAATTCCTGGCCTCTAATTTAAGTTCGGCCGCAGTGGTGCGAGTGCTCCGCGTACCACCCCGAAGATCCTGGGTTCACGCCCCGGGTAAAGCATCATCAAAATTTTAGAAACAAGGTTTTTCAATTGGAAGTAAATTTTTCTAAGCGGGGTCGCCCCTCGGCAGTGTTTGGCAAGCACTCTGTGTGTATTTCTGCCATGAAAAGCACTCAGTGAAATCTAATCTGCTTCGCAGGTGCCGTTCGGAGTCGGCATAAAACAAGTAGGTCCCGTCCCGCCAATTTGTAGGAAAAACTAAAAAAGGACCACGACGCAAATTGGAAGCGAAGCTCCGCCTAAGATATCTTCGGAGGTTATCGCGTTTTACATTTATAATTTAAATTCTGTTTCGAATCTGGCTTAACCTCCTGCTGCGCTTTCATTTTCCGTTCCTGCTTACGTCTGGTTTCAGATTCGTCTTCGATTTCAGTCTTCGCCCGATCTAAATAATGTATCACCCTCAGTTTCCGTGAAGTTTTTATACTCAGTTGAGCAGAGCTCACAGAGTATATTAACTTTGATTGGATAACGGTTGGTTGTACAGGTATAAAGGAATCGAGATAGATATAGACTTCCATATATCAAAATCATCAGTATCGAAAAAAAATTCGATTGAGCCATGTCCGTCCGTCCGTCCGTCTGTCCGTTAACACGATAACTTGAGTAAATGTTGAGGTATCTTGATGAAATTTGGTATGTAGGTTCCTGGGCACTCATCTCAGATCGCTATTTAAAATGAACGATATCGGACTATAACCACGCCCACTTTTTCGATATCGAAAATTCGAAAAATCGAAAAAGTTCGATAATTCATTACCAAATACGGATTAAGCGATGAAACTTGGTAGGTGAGTTGAACTTATGACGCAGAATAGAAAACTAGTAAAATTTTGGACAATGGGCGTGGCACCGCCCACTTTTAAAAGAAGGTAATTTAGAAGTTTTGCAAGCTGTAATTTGGCAGTCGTTGAAGATATCATGATACAATTTGGCAGAAACGTTACTCTTATTACTATATGTCTGCTTAATAAAAGTTAGCAAAATCGGAGAACGACCACGCCCACTTTTAAAAAAAAATGTTTTTTAAATTCAAATTTTAAAAGAAAAGTTAATATCTTTACAGTATATAAGTACATTATGTCAACATTCAACTCCAGTAATGATATGGTGCAACAAAATACAAAAATAAAAGAAAATTTCAAAATGGGCGTGGCTCCGCCCTTTTTCATTTAATTTGTCTAGGATACTTTTAATGCCATAAGTCGAACAAAAATTTACCAATCCTTGTGAAATTTGGTAGAGGCTTAGATTCTAGGACGGTAACTGTTTTCTGTGAAAAAGGGCGAAATCGGTTGAAGCCACGCCCAGTTTTTATACACAGTCGACCGTCTGTCCTTCCGCTCGGCCGTTAACACGATAACTTGAGCAAAAATCGATATATCTTTACTAAACTCAGTTCACGTACTTATCTGAACTCACTTTGTATTGGTGTAAAAAATGGCCGAAATCCGACTATGACCACGCCCACTTTTTCGATATCGAAAATTACGAAAAATGAAAAAAATGCCATAATTATATACCAAATACGAAAAAAGGGATGAAACATGGTAATTGTATTGGTCTATTGACGCAAAATATAACTTTAGAAAAAAACTGGGTAAATGGGTGTGACACCTACCATATTAAGTAGAAGAAAATGAAAAACTTTTGCAGGGCGAAATCAAAAGCCCTTGGAATCTTGGAAGGAATACTGTTCGTGGTATTACATATATAAATAAATTAGCGGTACCCGACAGATGATGCTCTGGATCACCCTGGTCCACATTTTGGTCGATATCTCGAAAACGCCTTCACATATACAACTAAGGGCCACTCCCTTTTAAAACCCTCATTAATACCTTTAATTTGATACCCATATCGTACAAACACATTCTAGAGTCACCCCTGGTCCACGTTTATGGCGATATCTCGAAAAGGCGTCCACATATAGAACTAAGGCCCACTCCTTTTTAAAATACTCATTAACACCTTTCATTTGATACCCATATCGTACAAAAAAATTCTAGAGTCACCCCTGGCCCACCTTTATGGCGATATCTCGAAAAGGCATCCACCTATAGAACTAAGGCCCACTCCCTTTTAAAATACTCATTAACACCTTTCATTTGATACCCATATCGTACAAAAAATTCTAGAGTCACCCCAGGCCCACCTTTATGGCGATATCTCGAGAAGGCATCCACCTATAGAACTAAGGCCCACTCCCTTTTAAAATATTCATTAACACCTTTCATTTGATACCCATATCGTACAAACAAATTCTAGAGTCACCCTGGTCCACTTTTATAACGATATTCCGAAAAGGCGTCCACCTATAGAACTAAGGCCCACTCCCTTTTAAAATACTCATTAACACCTTTCGTTTGATACCCATATCGTACAAACAAATTCTAGAGTCACCCCTGGTCCATCTTTATGGCGATATCTCGAAAAGGCGTCCACCTATAGAACTAAGGCCCACGTTCTTTTAAAATACTCATTAACACCTTTAATTTGATACCCATATCGTACAAACAAATTCTAGAGTCACCCCTGGTCCACGTTTATGGCGATATCTCGAAAAGGCGTCCACATATAGAACTAAGGCCCACACCCTCTTAAAATACTCATTAACACCTTTCATTTGATACTCATATCCTACAAACAAATTCTAGAGTCACCCCTGGTCCATCTTTATGGCGATATCTTGAAAAGGCGTCCATCTATAGAACTTAGGCCCACGCCCTTTTAAAATACTCATTAATACCGTTCATTTGATACCCATATCGTACAAAATAAGTTCTAGAGTCACCCCTGGTCCACCTTTATGGCGATATCTCGAAAAGGCGTCCACCTATAGAACTTAGGCCCACTCCCTTTTAAAATTATCACTAACACATTTCATTTGATACCCATATCGTACAAACAAATTCTAGAGTCAGGCCTGGTCCACCTTTATGGCGATATCCCTAAATGGCGTCCATCTATAGAACTATGGCCCACTTCCTCTTAAAATACTCTTTAATACCTTCCATTTTATACACATGTCATACAAACACATTCCAGGGTTACCCTAGGTTCTTTTTACAACATGGTGATTTTCCCTTACTTTGTCTCCACAGCTCTCAACTGAGTATGTAATGTTCGGTTACACCCGAACTTAGCCTTCCTTACTTGTTATTTCTAGTTTTTTATTTTGGTTACAATTTTATCTCTACTTTGTTGCGATTTCATTTTCGAACTTCATATGGTCCCGTTTCAAATTCAATATTGGCTTAAGTTTTGCTTTCGATATTAGTTGCATTTTCGGTTTTAGTTTCCATTTTGAACTCTGGTTTCAGTTTCTGTTCCTTTTTTGTTCCAGTTTTGCTTTAAGGGGGACCGTATAGTTTCAGCTTTGACATCACTCTCCCTTTTTTTGCTTTCTTTCCACCATTTTTTTTTAATCCTATCCCCTTTTATACTCACTTTTCCTGCTTTTGCTGTTCTTTCTATTAGATTGCTCTGTCTCATTTCCTTTTCGTTTACATTTCATTAGCCATCTTTTTATTTTGATTCCTTGACTAACCTTTTCATTCCCTTCCATGTCCCGTTTTTTCTTTGCTTTTCCTACGGCTCATTTTCTCTCCATTTCCCTCTTCCTGAGAGTGGAGTCTTTATTCCGTAACCAGATCGAATGCCAGTAAAAGCCGGGTTTTTCCGAACAGATTGCGTTTTACTGTTGTGTTAGATGAAAACCTAGGCCTTATCGGTATCTTGTATCGATAAAAGCACTCTCCGAAGGTTTTGCGGAGTTTTATCGTAATGATGTTCCTCTGCCGGATATTGCTCCGCTATTTCGGAAGTTAGCACCATTAAGGTATTAGCCCGATTATCTCGAGAACGTGCGTCAAGCTTATTTATTATTCATTGGCGTTGTTATGCTAGGCTAACTTAACCTAATAGATGGCAGTAGCCTTTCCAAATATATCCTTTACTATTCAAGTATTTATATTTTCTTCTGTCAATTCGTCTAACCTACGTCCTCACGCATCTATCGTGTCTATGAAATAAACAAAAATATTGATAATCTACGTTCAATCTTAATCAAGATAAAATTCATATTTTGCTTTGCCGTCAATCAGCTGTCCAAATTGATTACCATCATACAAAAAAAAGAAAATTGTTGCGCAAATATAAACGCCATAATTTTCTGCTTTGTTGTCACTCAGCGCATTGTCAATATGTTTGTCAATAACCAATGATTCAATAAATTATTTATTTGCCACAATAAAGTAGCATATCAACTGACGCACACGCACACACACACAAATCCATGGATATGAGTTCTAGTCGACGCGGCTCATTTTTTCCTACAAGAACAAGATATAGCGCTATTTCAACTCTTTTTAGCCCACGTGCCTTGGAGAAGGCTTATGTAGCTGTGCATCTAAATTGCTTTCCTTTCAATGGTCATCAATTACTTAATGACATACTTCGATGTTAGCTTTATACTAAATGAATGGACAGACTGCAAAACTAATCTCGATTAGCTACAGTTCGGAGCAGACTCCTTTAGTCTGCTAACAGATTAAAATGTGCTTAAAAATATTTTAATCAGATATCGTATTATTTAATTAATTAATTCCGTTAAAAAATTCCTTCTAAAGATATGTCTCTGTTTTGAATAAACATAAGCCACGCGATTGACTACCTCAGCGCGTGAGAAATAACTTTGGCAGTTAGATTACGACTGGGTCTCTGAAGTCGCCACTTGTATTCTTAAATTTTACTCAATTATATATTCACAATAGTGCCATAGTACAAATAGATTTCTTTGTGTGCTCACAATCGTTTATTTTTAACAAATTATTTTAACAAAATATAGCTAAACAAAAGCATTACGACTAATAATGCCCAAAGCTCGCTAATAGCACGAGTCCCCATCTTTACAATCAAAACTTTATTTATAGAGTCGGATTCCAAATAAGAGCAAAAAAGGGACCTGTACATAAAAACAGCAATTAGAAATAATATATAAGCTATTCGGATTAGCGAACTGAAAAACACACCACTCTTATTAAGTTTCATATTGACATAACAGGTCATATGTCTCGAATTAGCATCCTCTCTGTCCAGTATATAAGGTAAATAAGGAAGTTTACTATGGAGTTTTAGTTGTATTAGCATTCATTAGCCAAGTTAATTTCAAATTAGCAGTTTAATCCTGTTTAGCATCCCATCTGTCTTCGATATAAGGTTTAATAGCGATTTTAGGCAGTACCGCCAATTAAATTCACCTGCTTTGAAATAATGGATATTTGTCATGAATTTTTTATGTATTATCGAACGTTTGTTTTCGGGCTAATTTCGAACAACATAAGTAGGAGGCTTGAAAGCACATGTTCCTTCTAGACAGATAGGTACAAGGGGCTTTCGAAAAATCTTAGACGTGTTTTTTAGCTAGAGCTAGGCATTTACACAGAAAGTGCTCAACATCCTCTTTGGTAGTTACGTCTTGAACACTTCTGCAGTTGTCATTATGCGAAACATCCATCTTTTCGCGTTCATGCCCAAAGACCGGTGCAGACCCCTGTAAGTTTATGGATGTTGGCTCAAGATTTACTCCATAGACTCCTTGTTCTTCTGTCATTGTTGTCTGGTTATGTAGCTCTTGAAAGTACACAGCTCTTGAGGCTCTTCCACTTTTGCTATCTCTTGCCTGCCTACCTCGACGCTGGTTATTCCCTCGTTTCCTTCCGCTGAGCCTCTGCGCGTCGGCTCGTCCGCCATCTCCTTTCCTTCGGTACTCTTATGACCCGGAACCCTAACGACGGATATTTCTAAAGTGTCTGTTAATGTCGTTATATGTTGCTTATATGCTCCTGTTGTTGTTGTTGTTGTAGCGATAAGGACACTCCCCGAAGGCCTTGGGGAGTGTTATCGATGTTGATGTTGCTTTGCCGAATGCAGGTGTAGAAAGCTATGCTGGCTTTTCGTACCCGCTCCTCGATAAACGCTCTCCAGTTGAGTTTACAATCGATTTTAGTCCCAGATACTGGATAATATTTGATCAGGCTAATTGTTGGCCGTTTAGCTTTGGTAATTCGTAGGTAGGTGGTTTGTGCTTTCTTGTATTCTCTGTATTCTCCGGACTTCCCCTACTCTTGCTAAATCTTACCAATTTACTACGAAGTTTATAAAGATATTGTCGATAACATATTAATTATCGATAACTAGTTAATTCGAATTAACTTATCTATCTAGGCTATTAGATTACGAATTAGCTAGCTAATTCAAATTAACTTCATATCCATAAAGGCTATACGGTTGCTCCCTACTTAAAATTTAGAAGTATATTTTGAATTAGTCAGTTAATCCGGTTCAAAATTGTATATGCCTAGAGGGTTACGAATTAGCCAGCTAATACGAGTTAACTTTATATCAATTTTCTATATAGTTTGTATTCTCGATTATTGGTTTAGAACTAATTTCGGAATTAGTCAGTTAAACTGGATTAACATCTTATATGTCTAGAGTTTTCCTCTGTGTTGTTCTTGCAAATTTCACTGCTACTTATTCTTCTATATTTGCAATATTTTTTTATAAAGTTTTATCGATCATTATTTTTAAATTTTACATCGAGTCAACTAGTTAATTCAGATTTACAAATCATCTGTCTAGGCTGTAAGGTTTCGATGTCTAAAATTACTTTACGCTTCTTCTTTAATTTAACTTCATGGTCGTCTTACATCCTTCAAATTCAATTAATTTCCAACTTAGATACCAAGAAAATTGCTCACTCATATCGCGGCCATACAACTCGTTTAATGTGGTTTATATTGCTTTTACAACATTAGCTCTTGCTTTTTCCTCTTTACTCGTAATCTATATCGGCAATTGATTCTCCTGTAAGGTAAAAAATTCAATAGATACGTCATCAGTTGGCGCATGTCCTTCGCGGTCTAAAAAATAACGACATTTTTGTTTTACTTACCAGCGATACATTCCTTAATAGCGACCTGAATTCTTATTGACCAAAACAGTAATTTATTTGTGGATTATAAGGTAGTCAATTTTCTCATATGAAAATAGAACGCATAGCGTACAACAATCATATATATTTTTAATAGAAAATCAATAAAAAATATTACTCTTTATGTATACAGCCGCATTGGTAGCTACCCCTTTAAATGCTACGAAAATTCGGAAACGAGGTGTGGCAAATTCGTTGTGGCTATTTAGTTAAGAATATCATTGAAAACAACAGCAACTCACAACTATAATTAGTCTACGAGGAGTTAGTTTCCCATTTAGCTGCATTTAAAGTTTTTTCGAACGAGGTCTTTCGAGCGAGAGTAAAACCTATGAACACCAGCTAAGGCACTTGTGAGTGTTTCACTGATTATCAGATAAAATGAATGTGATAGAAATTTGTGATAGAGATTGCTTTCGGAAAGTTTCTGTGTTTTTCAAATTACTTAAAACTATAAATTTGTTTTCTTTCGTTTGCTTCGTATGATTTTTCATGCGTTTGTAATTCACAACTGGCGCGCATAATGTGAATAATTTTACTTACGTTTCTTTCAAAGGCTTTGTATACGCGTGTATTTGTAAAGTATTCTAGTAACATAGCTCAAATAAAAATAAAATATTAAAAAAAAATTAAGTTAAACGGTTTTATTGAAAACAATACTTACATGAAGTAATAATAATACTAAAAGCTAGAAAATAATTAGGTAGGCACTAGGTAATAGTCATCACACTCCTCATCAAACTAGGGCGTTGATCAGACAATTAAATAAAAGCGAGACAAATCGGACCACAAATACGATTTTTTTTTAATATATCGATCCTTGCGCCACCTAGCGTCGATTTTTTCATGTGTCGCTTTCTATTCTTGTATTTATTACTTACTTACTTACTTAATTGGCGCTTAACCGTCTAAACGGTTATGACCGTCCAACAAGGCGCGCCAGTCGCTCCTTCGCTCCGCCAACCGGCGCCAATTGGTCACACCAAGGGAGTTTAAATCGTTTTCCACCTGGTCCTTCCAACGGAGTGGGGGCCGCCCTCTACCCCTGCTTCCATAGGCGGGTTCCGATAGAAACACTTTCTTGGCCGGAGCATCATCTTTCATTCGCATAACATGGCCTAGCCAGCGCAGCCGCTGCGCTTTAATTCGCTGGACTATGTTGATGTCTGCGTATAGCTCGTACAGCTCATCATTAAATCTTCTTCGGTACTCGCCATCGCCAACGCGTAGAGGTCCATAAATCTTTCGAAGAACTTTCTTCTCGAACTTGTATTTATTATGTGTTCCAAATATGAGCCAAATCGGACCACAAATACGATTTTTGCTAATATCTCGATCCTTGCGCCACCTAGCGGCGCTTTTTTCATAGGTCGCATTCTATTCTTGTATGTATTATGTGTTCCAAATATGAGCCAAATCGGACCACAAATACGATTTTTGTGAATATCTCGATCCTTGCGCCACCTAGCGGCGATTTTATTCATATGTCGCTTTCTATTCTTGTATGTATTATGTGTTCCAAATATGAGCCAAATCGGACCACAAATACGATTTTTGTGAATATATCGACCCTTGCGCCACCTAGCGGCGTTTTTTTATAGGTCGATTTCTATTCTTGTATGTGTTATGTGTTCCAAATATGAGCCAAATAGGACCACAAATACGATTTTTGTGAATGTCTTGATCTTTGCGCCACTTAGTGGCGATTTTTTTTCATAGGTCGCTTTCATTCTTGTATGTATTATATGTTCCAAATATGAGCCAAATCGGACCAAAAATATGATTTTTGTGAATATCTCGATCCTTGCGCCACCTAGCGGCGATTTTTTCTTATTATTGCATTGTCATCGGGTTCTGAACTATATTCCAAGTTTCAAGCTTGTAGCTTATCGGGAACTTACTTAAATTTCAATTACAAAATTCGTGCCGACCAGCCATCCAACCAGCCTGTCAAGTCAAGCTAAATTAAACCGTTTAATTAAAATTATTTCTTTCTTACAGGAAAAAAAGCTTAAATAATATAAATATGTATTAAAATAGCATTGCGCCAAGCAAAGCAAGTGGTCCCTTGCTCTACTTTCTTAACAAATAATAATATTAGAATGTAAAAAGTTATCGCCCTACAAACCCCAAAACTTTGGATATGGGCGCCCGAGCAGGCCTTAAATGACTTAAGCTGTGCAAATTTTTTGTCGTTGCATTATTATTATTAGGCGTCGATGCAGCCTTTTAGGCTTTTAATGTATTTAAGGACCATTTCAGGCTTTTAACTCCATATCACGAAGCGATTAGGATTCACGCCACCCACATGCGAGAGTCTGTGCCCTGCCATAGTAACGCATTCGTAGAGAATATGAACAGGTATTTCATCCTCCAGCCCACAAAAGCGACAGATTTTTATATCGTAGACTACAGTATGAGTTCGTAGGTTCTCTCTGCCCTGGGCATTCAATCGAGTATTGTCTGAACATTTCCAATTTCGCAGTTACTTATAGTTCTCCTAATGTGTGCCTTTGTTTCATAAAGACAGAGTTAAGGTTTATTATCCCTAATCGGTGGTTTTAAAGCAAAATAATGTGGTTCAATCGTAGGTGTTGAAAAAAAAATATATATATAATTAAAATGAGTTTGCACTAAGTGCAGAAAGTCTTCCGTTCTACCCTCTACAAAAAATATTAATAAAGTACTCGACTTCCAAATCTCCAAAGCTTAGTTAACTTGCCGAAAAAACTCCGTAACTGCCAAGGTTTGGGAAGAGTAGATGGAAAATGACAAGACTGTCGGAATGAATCTGTATGCAATTTTCACCCTTATAGCCTAGACGACCGTAGCACTTCATCTACGTAAAGGTAGCCCTGAACTTAAGAATTTTTGATCGATAACACTTAAAAAACTTTTACGGAAAGTTCACGAAACGTGCTATATGTAATTCGAATCCTTATAGCCTTGACGGGTGAGATAATAACCCAGATTAGGTTCAATGCGCCATTTAGCTAAGCGAGGACGCGACTGGTACAATTTGGTGAATGGTCAAGTGCTTAGGACCTAATTAAAGAAAGAAAATGTAGTTGAATATTTTTTTTTATTAATTACACATTTAATTTGGGAAAAATGGTAGGTAGGTAATTCGGAATATCAACAGTGACTATTGTGCAAATATAAGTTGAGAAAGACATTGTTGCGAAAATTCTGAGCTATGGCGTTTTCGAACTGGAAGTCGCGATAAGATGTTTTTTCAAAGGAGAAAGCATCAAAAGTCTTCCAGTCGGCGTGAGGCTTTAACCAGCACTACAACTTCTACCGTATATATACCATTTCCCTCCGGCACTACCGTCAAGTATTCCGTCGAAAGTTGGGTTGAACAATACGCTCTACGTCCGTTGGGGTCACGTTGCAGTATTTTCTCATTAGCGGGGGCTGAAACACTTACTAACTACATTCATGTGTTCTTCATTGCGATGGCATCGACCAGGTGTGTTGCTTTCATTCACTGTATCGTAGGAAAGTGCGTTCAGCCGGTTGAACAGGCCTTGTCTCTTATCTGTGCCTCCGCTGCTTTAGGCATCCTATATCGAGGTGGGACCATCAACTTGTTCTTGCATGATTTTGAATGATTTTTTTTTATTCCACTCATGCCTCTATGCGTTGTTCTACTTTAATGTTAAACGAGAATTGTTGAATAAATATATTATTTTATACTAAGCTATGTATATTTGAAATTACACATGCATACTAATAAATGCAACCGTTCTATGTAAATGACATCTTGAATATTAAATGTCAATAAAATACTTACTTCCGTTTTTCTAACCAAACAGAAAACACGCATTTTCTTACAACTATAATTATTTAATATAATCTGCGCAACAAGAATACATTGAAAATGATGCTTGCCTCCCCATCCCCTCCTCTCATTATTCGTTATCAATATTTGCATTATTTTCTTCTTTCTATTGTGCCTGCATTTCTCTTTCCCTCGACCGCTCTTGGCGCCACTCAACGCCACAAGTCTATCCACAGTTCAGTCAGTCAGTATTTTTCTCAATCCATTTTAACCCGTCCATTAGTCAAATGGTCTTCTGATATACATACATATATACACTGTCATTATTGCTTATCAGCCTGCAACAATTGCCATTTATCGTAGATTTTTAATGGAAATTTAATTAAATGTCAATTTGTTTTGATTAAAATGAATGGTTACACTGTACGTTGACAACTTGATGCAATCGATTAGAGCACCACAATATTTGAGATGAAAGTTTATATATATTGTTTAAATCTGAAATGCATGAAAAATTGGTTAAAACATCTTTGAAAAGGAGTCATGTACTCGCTTGAGAACTTTTATCTATATATATAAAAATCAAATTATATGTGTGTGTGTGTGTGTGTTCCCCATGGAAATGTATTTCCCACAGTTCAATCATCACCAAATTTTTGGATATAGGTTCCTTCGATCAAGACGAAGGTTTTTCATATCTCAGAACTAAGAATTTCAAATTTAAATTTCTTTCCAATTTCACGTGCGCCACTGGGTGGTGCGACAAATTTTGTATGTCAGCAAAAGTTACTCATACGTCATGTACGTACTGAACTTTCGTTGGTTATAGCATTGAATTCACAAAAAGTTTAAGCGATTGCATTGAGTGATTTAAAAGTTTTTATTAAATTTAAGCATTCCATTGTAAAAATAGCTGTATATATGAGATTATTAGAGGGTGTAAAAAAAGAAGAGGGAGATATAAGGAAATTATAAAGGGTAAGAATCAGAAAAACTGGGAGACACATTTTGAAGAAGATCAGTAAAATCGTATATACCGATTGCTTGACTTTTGAGTAACTGGAAGGAATGCGTTAAAATACACCTTATTTAGATTAGTATCTGTCCAACCAGAGCAACGCCGGGTACCCTGCTAGTATTTAATAGAATACCAATAATGTCCAACAGATATTGTTTTGCTTTAAAATTTGATTGCCTGAATTCGCATAAATTGGTTCTCTCTCCTTAGTTTGCTTCTTCTTCCTTTTTCTTATTAATTTCTTTCTATTCTTCACCTTTTTTATTCTCCTACAAGGTTCTAACTCCACAAGCACCTCTACAACTACAGCAGCGAACAAGAAAACAGCAGTCCCAATTTTTATGAAATTATGTCAATTAAATTCTTCTTTTTTTATTTTCGATAATCTATGAAAAGCTTCAATGACTTTCGCAACTATGCACACAAATCTCGAAAAAATTTCGAAAAATTTGCAAAATTTCGGGCTTTTGATTTGGACTTCTCTGAAATTTTCGAGTATGCAGATTTGTAGCCCAATCAATTTTAGTCTAACAAAGTCTTTGATAACAATTTTATTTGGTTAATTTTGCATGGAGGAAAATCTAGTATAACCTTTGGAAAAGCATTACCAAAAGTCAGTGCGAATTTTGAGATACCTTTAACTTCTGCTTTGCTAGACTAAAATGGATGAGGCTAAAGCACTGCATACTCAAAAAAAATCAGAGAACTGTAAACAAAAAATTTTCGTAAACGTTTTTGAGATTTGTAAGCATAGTTTCAGTTACAAAACTCATAGAAGTTTTCCATACAACGCCTCGTACTACAATATGTCAGTTAATAGAAATCAATGGAAATTTTCTTTTCACTTGACATTCTTCTGCACGGCGAATTGATTGAATTAGCCTTGTCATCACCTTGTATGGATTCGCCTTGGTCCAAACTATAACTCGAAGGTATGAAAAATTGTATATGTGACGATGGGTCTTCTTAAATAGCAAAGAACTACATTAAAAAATTTGCAAAAAGTTAAATATAGCGCTATAATATAATTTTAAAAATGACACCACTACAAATGTCAAACATGATGTATTTAAAACAGTCAATTGAGCCAGACTTATATTCTTACTCTCTATCGCCAGTCGCGAGCGAGACAGCAACGAATAAACACTACGCACGGCTGTCGCAAAAATGTTAAGGTTCCCTGTGAGAAATATTACGATTAGGAAACACAACTGGTATAACGGCCTTTCCATATATAGCTCATCTTTCAAACATGTTTAGGTTTGGATTTTTAACTTTTTGGGTATGCTTTATTGAATAACTTTTAACTGCAATATGCGCTTTTTACCTTATTTTAACAAAAGTTGTAAAATGTCATTCTGGACTTCTTTTTTTTCCGAGCAAAAAAAAAGTAACTTCAGCACTATAAAAAACCACTATAGAATGTTAAAAAAACTTAGCGAAATAGTAAAAAATTTTACTTCAATGTATCTTTACGACAAATGTATTAAATTCGGAAATATGGTTTTTTAAGAGAGTGATCCCTTCTATTTTTGCGATATTTGAGGGACTTCAGAATATTTTAAACTATTTCTGAATCAAAAATTAAATTTTCCAAAATGTTAGCTATAAAGGCATCCTCTGCATGTTGTAATTTCCTACTGGGATGCTCATTCTCTCGCTCTCACTAATACACATAATTTTAATTTTTGCCGGCCACTGATTTAAAATGTGAGACTCTTGACACGCACACTACTGACACTACGTATGTTTGCTTTGCTTTGTTTTGCATGTCCTATGAAGAGACCAATTGTACCTATTTATGCCTGAACGAGCAGTATCGAATTAGTCCTCTTTATACCCCTACGGGTGCTGGCGGACAGATCCTTTTTGTAATGTTCGACACATCCTTTTTGTACCCCTTTTGGTACTGTTCGACACGCCCTCTTTTTACCCCTACGGGTACTTTCGGACAGATCTTTTCCGTACAGATCTTTTCCGACACTTCCTCTTTGTACCCCTATGGGAAGTGTTCGATAAGCCCTTTTTGTGTCCATGCGGATAGTGTCGGACATATTCTCTTCGTGCCTCTACAGTTAGAGTCACACAAGGCTCTTTTGTTCGCCTATGGGTACTGTCGGACAAGTCCTCTTTCTACCCATACGGAATTTCTTACGGATTTTATAATTTTATAAACTGTAAAACAATAATCTTTATTTTTTTTCGTATTGGTGTTGTAGAATAATAAAAACAAAACAAATATTACGATAATGAAACATATGGGCATTTTTCATATATAATTCTATTCAATCACATTTAATCTTTTTATTTTATTTATTTCTTTGCTGTTTGTTTTTTAATGTTTTTTTCAATTGGCTACATAAATTTCAAACTGACTGATGCCAAATATAACCAAAAGGGACTAAAGGGGATCAATTATACTCCAATGTGGACCAAAGAGATCAATCGCAGACCGCTCTCTTTACTCTTTAGGGATTTATCGCACGATTTTTTGCAGGGTGAGTACTTAGTACTGAGTGTATGTGTAGTTGTTGGAAGTATAACGTAAGAAGCAGCAAATGTAGGCAAAGTGTAAACTTCATTACCAATATTCAAAGAGTTTACAAAAATAAACGAGAATATAAGTCTAATTTGTTAGTTAACAAAATAAAATAAAATGAAATAAAAGAAATTACAATAAAATAAAGTAAAATAAAATAAAGAAAAATAAAATAAATAAATTTAAATAAAATAACTAAAAAAAATTTAAAAATATAATAAATTTAAAGAAAAAATAAAAGAAAATACTATTATATAAAACGAAATGAACGGAAAGAAAGGGAAGGAAAGGAATGGTAAAGAAAGGAAAATAAAAAAGAGGAGATAAATGAAAAGTAACGAAAATATGACAATTCAGCACGAGAAAGGAAAGAAAGGAGAAGTGAAAACTTGAAAGTGGGACCAAAACTGTAACCAGAATGAGAGCTGAGGCCGAAACCGAACCAGTACGAGTACCTAATTTAGTACATATTTAAAATTTGGTAATCTGGCGCAGAAATTTGAAACAGAATTCAGAGCCTTTAATGAGAATCGAAGTTGAGAGAGTCAACGATTTGGAAAACCTACTTCAGTCAGATACTTGGGTCACGTGTACGCACAGCGTACTCCGCTCCATTCAGCGCTTTGCGTCGGCTCCGTTTTGAAATAAGTGCGGG
This sequence comes from Eurosta solidaginis, assembly GCA_029619165.1. NCBI lineage: Eukaryota > Metazoa > Arthropoda > Insecta > Diptera > Tephritidae > Eurosta > Eurosta solidaginis. The sequence goes on from JARSSU010040359.1 coordinate 29,007, forward strand.
AATTTCATTTTAAAAATCCTTATAAACATTTCTATGAATGAGGGGACTATTCTGTGTGAACTGTTCAATTTGTAGACAAATAAATAACAAATAAACATATCCTTCCTCAATACCACAAAAATTCCACTCTCACCAACAAAGCTAGTTGTGGTTTCATAAATCTTACAAAGTTTCGCTGCCCATTTGCTATGTTGACTTTTAGTATAAACAATGCCATTGTCCTGTCCATAAAGTTCTATGACAAAAATAAATTTTAACTATTTAGGTATTCTTTTTCAAATGTCTTATTTTTTGTTTTTGTTCTCACATCTACCCGTTTGCGTATACAAATTTAATAAGAGTAAAGCCTGCAATGCTTTACGTATATTCTTTTACAAATATTGCCACCCATTTGCCTCCATTATTCTAGAAATAACGTCTATAATTGTCAATTGGCCTCAAAATAGACGCAATTCATTGTTTACACAAACTTGCATTCATATTTGCTTTATTGGTACGCTATTATTAACTATTCTCAATCGATTATGACGTACCATTATTTGCATTGTTATTGTTTTGCTATCCAAAGTCTATATTTTCCTATGTCTGTATACCTAGTTATTGTCATGTGCAGTCATATTTTGTTAATGTAAAACCATATCAAAAAAATTTGTTTTCTTTTGAATTATTTACATTTACAATGCTTCCGTCACTAGCACCAATCCTGCTTTATTGATTTTACTAGATTTAGATCAGTGGCGACCAAAATTTAAACTGTGGTAGTGTTGGTATGAATAAAATAATTGTAATGACGAGCCGGACCCGTGCGCAACTTGCGCAACCAATATAAAAGTCTCTTATCAAATACAACAGAAATCAGCTGTTCTATCAATCAATTAAAACTTACAGTTTGCGCTGCCATCTAGAGTAAGGTAGCAACTGCCGGTAATGCAGTGCAAATATTCACAATACTGCGATAGTACAAATAGATTTCTTTGTGTTATCACAATCGTTTATTTTTAACAAATTATTTTAATAAAATATAGCTAAACAAAGCACTACGACCAAAATTGCCCAAAGCTCGCTAATAGTCCGAATCTCCATCTTTACAACCAAAACTTTATTCATGGATTTTGATTCCAAATAAGAGCGAAAAAGGGACCCGTACATAAAAACAGCAAATAGAAATAATATATATGATAGTGGCTTAGTCGTTGATTAACGAACAACGTATAAGACGTATGCACACGTTTGCTAACAATTAAAAAAATTGTTTTGTAAATTAGCTATACAAATATTATTTTATGCTTAAGCCCAACAAATATTAAAACAAAATATATAACTAACCATTAACCATTTAAAACGTTCTGTGCATTAGCGTGTGTTTGGAAAATTCCCTTTTTTAAATGTACAAATAAACAATTGTCTCTTGAGATGTTTCTACCCTGCTTTTGAGCAACTACTAAGAGAACAAGTAAGGAAGGCTAAGTTCGGGTGTAACCGAACATTACATACTCAGTTGAGAGCTGTGGAGACAAAGTAAGGGAAAATCACCATGTTGTAAAAAGAACCTAGGGTAACCCTGGAATGTGTTTGTATGACATGTGTATCAAATGGAAGGTATTAAAGAGTATTTTAAGAGGAAGTAGGGCCATAGTTCTATAGATGGACGCCATTTAGGGATATCGCCATAAAGGTGGGCCAGGGGTGACTCTAGAATTTGTTTGTACGATACGGGTATCAAATGAAAGGTGCTAATGAGTATTTTAAAAGGGAGTGGGCCTTAGTTCTATAGGTGGATGCGTTTTCGAGATATCGCCATAAAGGTGGACCAGGGGTGACTCTAGAATGTGTTTGTACGATATGGGTATCAAATTAAAGGTATCAATGAGGGTTTTAAAAGGGAGTGGCCCTTAGTTGTATATGTGAAGGCGTTTTCTAGATATCGACCAAAATGTGGACCAGGGTGATCCAGAACATCATCTGTCGGGTACCGCTAATTTATTTATATATTTAATACCACGAACAGTATTCCTTTCAAGATTCCAAGGGCTTTTGATTTCGCCCTGCAAAACTTTTTCATTTTCTTCTACCTAATATGGTAGGTGTCACACCCATTTACCAAGTTTTTTTCTAAAGTTATATTTTGCGTCAATAGACCAATACAATTACCATGTTTCATCCCTTTTTTCGTATTTGGTATATAATTATGGCATTTTTTTCATTTTTCGTAATTTTCGATATCGAAAAAGTGGGTCGTGGTCATAGTCGGATTTCGGCCATTTTTTACACCAATACAAAGTGAGTTCAGATAAGTACGTGAACTGAGTTTGGTAAAGATATATCGATTTTTGCTCAAGTTATCGTGTTAACGGCCGAGCGGAAGGACAGACGGTCGACTGTGTATAAAAACTGGGCGTGGCTTCAACCGATTTCGCCCTTTTTCACAGAAAACAGTTATCGTCCTAGAATCTAAGCCTCTACCAAATTTCACAAGGATTGGTAAATTTTTGTTCGACTTATGGCATTAAAAGTATCCTAGACAAATTAAATGAAAAAGGGCGGAGCCACGCCCATTTTGAAAATTTCTTTTATTTTTGTATTTTGTTGCAACATATCATTACTGGAGTTGAATGTTGACATAATTTACTTATATACTGTAAAGATATAAACTTTTCTTTTAAAATTTGAATTTAAAAAAAAATTTATTTAAAAGTGGGCGTGGTCGTTCTCCTATTTTGCTAATTTTTTATTAAGCAGACATATAGTAATAAGAGTAACGTTCCTGCCAAATTTCATCATGATATCTTCAACGACTGCCAAATTACAGCTTGCAAAACTTCTAAATTACCTTCTTTTAAAAGTGGGCGGTGCCACGCCCATTGTCCAAAATTTTACTAGTTTTCTATTCTGCGTCATAAGTTCAACTCATCTACCAAGTTTCCTCGCTTAATCCGTATTTGCTAATGAATTATCGCACTTTTTCGATTTTTCGAAATTTTCGGTATCGAAAAAGTGGGCGTGGTTATTGTCCGATATCGTTCATTTTAAATAGCGATCTGAGATGAGTGCCCAGGAACCTACGTACCAAATTTCATCAAGATACCTCAAAATTTACTCAAGTTATCGTGTTAACGGACCGACGGACGGACATGGCTCAATCGAATTTTTTTTCGATACTGATGATTTTGATATATGGAAGTCTATATCTATCTCGATTCCTTTATACCTGTACAACCAACTGTTATCCAATCAAAGTTAATATACTCTGTGAGCTCTGCTCAACTGAGTATAAAAAGAATAATAATATGCGTGAAGTGAGCGCGAATAAGTATGTCACCAGCTGACGACCTCTGGAGGAGGTGGGAGCGAGAAGAACATAATGAGGGAGATATAGAGAGAGGGCCACAAGGTGCAGGAGAGGACAGTATAAGCATAGCGTGAGGAAAGGGGTGCTAGAATGGATGTGGTAAAAAAAGTAAAAGGATGTTGAGGAGGTGGGATTTCGCAACGTCGCTTGCATAAATAGGTAAACAAAAAAATACGCCAAAAACTGCAAACAGGGTATGGTCTGTGATAGTACAAAGTTTCAAAATTCGGTGCAAGTTTTATCGTGATCCATCGTTTTTGCGAAATATCTTGCTTTAAGTCTTTGGATGCTTGGCGAAAACCAGAACTTAGTATTTTCGGAAATAAATCAATTATTAAATCAAGAATGGTTAAATTTCTAGGCATTTTAATGAAATACATTTTATATACTCCGCTAAAGCTTTACGGCCGGTAATTACGAGGCGAAATTTAAATTTTCTCCTAGGCGTTTTGATGCTTCCTCATCTTCTTCAGGGAGTCATTTGAATAGAAAGTAACTAAGTACATAATTAGCAACAATACATATAACAACCAACAATTTTTGAACACTGAATCGACTGGTGAGTAGAATATCATTCTATTTAAAAATTTGATTCAAAAACACCCTATCTCAGAATTCGATTGAAGAACGCACTATCTGAACATAATTACTATAAATTTTGACATTGGATAGGGTGTTTTTGAAACAAATTCTGATATAGGACGTTCTTCAAGCGAACTCTGAGATAGGGCGTTATTGAAGTAAATTCTGAAATAGGGGGTTTTTAAAAGTTTTCTGTGATAGGACGTCTTTAAAACGGCAGCAGAGTTATATTAAAACATGAACTTAAACGACTGTAGGACAATCCTAAACCGGTTTCAAACATGTCATGACTTATAGATATATGATATCGCCTACTATAATATAGATTTTGTGTATTAGAAAACAAAAAATTTATCCATGTGCCTTATAAGGACCACCCTCTTATACATACATATTGTGTCGAATGTTGACGTTGACATCACTAGGCTGTTAGTAAATAATCACGCAACAACAAAAAGACATGAAGCAGCCACTCTTATATACACTTATGTAGAAGACGACGAAAAAATATCTCACACACACACATGTAGCTATAAGCCGAAGTAGTTACTCACACATATGGCTATAAACTACAAATATACACTTATGTAGCAGGTAACCAAGCATGAGCTACAAGAGTTCTAGAAGGTGAAACGTCTAGACCTTTGGACAAATATGCGGACGAAGCAACGGAGAGTATAAAAGCAGTACAGGCCGAGTAAACTGTCAACTTTTTTGATTTAAGCACGCTATTGGTTGTCAAGTGCTACTCCCAAAGTATTCTAAATAAAGACCAGTTTGCTATACTAAAAATTGGAGTGATTTATTCAACAGTTTAGCTATTCGAACGTTAGCAGAAGGTTTCAAATAAGCCGAATTTCCCTAAATTCTTTACCATATGTACCTTAATAACAATTATATTGACTAACTTAACCAGGTTGTGCTCACATTTATGCATAGTCTGGGCGCTTTCATATAACACGCTCTGAAAATGAAATCGATATTTCCAGCTAATTTTACCCTGTTATCGTTGTTGTTATTGCTGTGATTTTGAACAAGACAATTGCATTTATTGATAACAAAGATTTATTAAAAAATAAATAAATGTAAGGCGCGATAACCTCCGAAGAGATCTAAGGCCGAGCTTCTCTTCCAATTTGCGTCGTGCTCCTCTTGATTTTCCCTACAAATTGGCCGGATGGGACCTACATATTTTAAGCCGACTGCGAACGGCATCTGCAAGGCAGATGGGTTTTCACTGAGAGCTTTTCATGGCAGAAATACACCCGGAGCGCTTGCCAAACACTGCCGAGGGGCGACCCCGCTTAGAAAAATTTTCTTCTAATTTAAAAACCTTATTTCTAAACTTTTGATGTTGCTTCGCCCGGGGTGCGAACCCAGGGCATACGGTGTGGTAGGCGGAGCACGCTACCATCACACCACGGTATGCATATGTATTTGGTATTGAAAATATGAAAGTGACTATATGTTGTTGTAATAAAGGTATTGTTTTTATTGAGGTACAATCTAATCTAATATATATTATAAATGGCAAGAACGGCTGGACGGATTTCGATGAAATTTGGCCCATATATAGCCAATAGTCCAGAAGGATCTACTAGCTATACATTTTTCAAAAGGGGGAGGTCCCCGCCTCCCACGAACAGTTATAATTTAATTATTATATTTTTTTGTCTTTGCGACTGAATCACGCCGGAACGGCTACACGGATTTTGATGAAATTTGGGACACAGACAGTAGTCTACTAGCGAAATTTTTTTCGAACATGGAAAGGGGGGTGGGGGTCCCACGACTCCTTCGAGCAATTACTTTTTAATAATTTTTACACATAATAACTTTACGTATACTGGCCTTCACCAATATCACAGACTCAATGGGTCAAATAAAACCCTCATTAACACCTTTAATTTCATACCCATATCGTACAAAGAAATTCTAGAGTCAGCCCTGGCCCACCTTTATGGCGATATCCCTAAATGGCGTCCACCTATAGAACTATGGGCCACTCCCTTTTAAAATACTCTTTAATACCTTACATTTGATTCACATGTCATACAACACATTCCAGGGTTACCCTAGGTTCATTTTCCTACATGGTGATTTTCCCTTATTTTGTCCCCATAGCTCTCAGCTGAGTATGTAATGTTCGGTTACACCCGAACTTAGCGTTCCTTACTTGTTCATATTTAGTTTCAACTCGCATCGAATTAGTGTGGCATTCGTAACGCCATAAAAAATAGGACAAAACTTCACAAATGTTGGAGAAAATTTTAAGTCTCAACTAAATCTTTTCTCAAAGTCTTCTGAAGCGTAAAATTGCACCTTTTGTACAACTTGTGAAGCATTTCGGATGAGTGTTTCGATTACATTTTGTTCCACTTATGTTTGAGATTAGATTTGAGAATATAAAACTTTTCCATTGGGGAATCGGCCTAAGTCAATTAAATATGTTGCCGTTTAGGTTGCTAACGCTATGAATGGTTATTTGCGTTGCATTTGGAAACAAACTTTAAGTGTTTAAGAAAAAAGTCTGGAAACTACAACGTCGTCATAACTCAAAAAACACAATTTTCCAGGAGAGCCATTCAAAAATTTTAACTGCCATATGTTGCGCATATAAAGGCATATTTTCATTTTTATAACACGTGCTAAATTTTTAACTGATCACGAAGATTTTTTTATACAACATAGACCATGATATTGGGTACGTTTATATGTTATTAACTCAAAAGTCGTGTTTTTTGAGTTATGACGACGTTGCAGCAAATGAGCGATATGTTCTTTTCTGTATTATTTGTATTATTTTTGAAAACAGTGACTGTCCCATTGTTGCCCTTCAATTCTTATTTCTGCTTAAACATCGAGCCCCGAACTTTTGTGTAACCAACAAAAATTAAAATTTTGCAGAAGAACGTTTTGAAGGTATCACCCCATGTTTCTAAGAGGCAAAATTCCAAGAAAAACTTGGGATTATCTCATCTCTGGTGTAGTAGCATAATGTAACATTTTTTCTTCTGAATTATGCTACTTGAAACTATGTCGTGGTACTTTAAACACATTTTCCTGTATAATTTTTTTTGGTCGCACTAAAATTGCTGCACTTGCCTGAACCTTAAAAAATCGTGTTAAATAAACTGTGCTTTTTTTTTGTTTATTGTCGTTTATGCTCGTATTCAGTTGTTAAATTTTTTTTGATGGTAAAAAAATATCTCAACTTTTTTATCAGTAATAATTTATTTTTCATAAAAAAATTATATTAACCTCGACCTTGGCGGCTGTTATGAGGTCTGCCTTAAGTAATTTTGTAGGAAACAGAAGTTTCCGTGAACAGCGTGTAGGAAAAAATACACGTGCATTTACACATATGTACATACATGCACACAAATAACAACATAAAGATAAAATTTAATAGCAACAACATTTTCACTTGAACTGAAATGTATTTTTATGTACAAGCAATTGAAATTTGTATTTAAATTAAATTAATAAAATTGTGTTCTTTAATCCATTTGGCTACAGCAATATAAAAAATGTTTTAATTGCTTACAACAAGAACAAAAACCAAGTCTTATCACCAAAGAAACAAAGTATACTAGTATTAAAGTTTTATATTTTTGTAAATTAACAAGAACTAAAAAGTATGAGTGCATAAGTGAAAAAACCAACCAACTAATGTAGAAATCTCCTTGTGCTCTGAAACAAAGAAAAAAGTGTTTAAATAAAAAATTATAAATAGTACGAGCCACCACAACAACACGAAAATGGATGGCGAACCGCTAGTGGTTCCCGCGGTACGACGAAATCCGAGCATAAAACGTCTGCTGAAATTTCCATGGGGCGGGCAACAAGGTAAGAATTTTAAGCATGGGATCAATATCAAATTTAATAAAAAGTATTTTTTTTTGTTTGCTTTTAAAGAAAATAAAAAATTTAAGATATGTGAAATAGAACAAAAAGTAAAAAAAATATTATTTAAAATTCAGATAAAACGAAGTAAATAAACAGAAATTTTAATAACAAGAAAACATAAAACAAAAAAATTTTAAAAACACAAAACAAAGCGAATATCAAATTAAAAACGAAGTGAACGAAAAAATAAAAATAAATAAAAATTGTTAAAATTAAATTAGGCGGAATGAATAAAGTAGAAAAATAAAAAATAACAGACTTAAAAAATAAAAAAATTTAAATAAAAAAAAGTTAATAAATGGACAAAAAATGCCAAAAAATAAGTAAAAACATACATAAATATAAAACTCATTTAAATAATATGAAATTGATTGAAAAAAGAAAAAAACCTAAGTGAAGAGAAAAGTTAAATTAAACAAAACAAAAAATGCATAAAATAAACTTAAAATTTATTTATCTTTAAAAACAACAACAAAATTGGTGAAATTTATTTAGCTATTTCATGAAAATAAAATATAAAATAAGTAGCAAATCACATAATGAAAAAAAAACGTAAAATTAGATAAACATAGAAATAAAAAAATGAAATAAAAGAATTAAATGAAAAATAGCCAAAACAGAAATAATTTCAAAACATAAATTAAATAAAAACAAATAAATAAAAAGAGATAACAAAGTAAAAATTAAGAAGAATATGCGAATTTATTTTCTGTTAAAAAAAATGTGTATTAAAAAAATGATAAAAAAACAAAAACAGTTTTTCATGTATATTTTTAAATTTTAAATTTTTTACAATTTATTTGTCTATTCTACTGTTTGATTAAATTATAAAAAAAAACATCAAAAATAGCAGAAATATATAACATCAATTAATAAAACCAAATAAGGGAAAAAATATAGGGAAAAATAAAATAGTAAAAAATGTAATAAAATATTAAGCGGTAAAAACTAAAAATACTGTTAATAGTTATGAAAAAATTAAAAGATTTTTCATGAGGGCTAAATTTGTATAAACAAACTACATGGATATAGGTTAAGCAGATATACTAATTTACCCCAATTAAAAAAAAAGTAAAAACCAAATAACTTATTTAAAAAAATGTGTTTATACATTAATTAAAATAACATCACACTAAACAAAAAATATTAAAACAAAAACTAAAAATGTTTGAAAAATTTAAAATTAATATTTACTTATAAAAAAAGGAAATTGCAATATAAAATAATAAATAACTGTACTAATTAATATAAAATAAACATACTGAAAAATAAAATTATCTTGATAATATAAAAAGAATTCATACAAAAATAATTTTAAAAAATACTGAAAATAGCTATAAAGAAAAAGATCCTCCTTGTGATTCCTACTTTTTTTTATAAGTAACATGAATACAGATTAACCAGAGGTGTTTAAAAGATTGCGATTCTAAAAAAATCTACCATAAATTTTCAAAAAAAAACCGAAATCAATCAGTGCTGAAAACGAAATCAATCAGCTTATAATACACAAGTTTTAAAAAATTTTATTATAAAGTTTTGGTTTCTATTTTTTAAATGAAAACACATTCTACATATATACTTAAATTCTAAGCTTAATCGAGGAATTTTCAAGCTATTGCATAGATTTTATCGCGGGCTTGGTGACTAAATAAAAAAAAACCGTAACAGAAATTTGTCAAAAAAGGTTCGAAAAGGTTCGAAAAAGTTCGGTGTTAGCAACAGGCCAAATACATAACATTGGATCTCTATCATAAAGTTAAAGTTAAAGTGAAAGATAAAGTTAAAGTTAAAGTGAAAGTTAAAGTGAATGTTAAAGTTAAAGTTAAAGTTAAAATAAAGTTAAAGTTAAAGTGAAAGTGAATGTTAAAGTGAAAGTTAAAGTTAAAGTTTTGTGTTTCGTGGAAGGAGGAAATAAAGTTACAGTTAAAAATAAAGTTAAAGTTAGAGTTAAAGTTAAAGTTAAGGTGAATGTTAAAGTTAAAGTTAAAGTTAAGGTGGAAGTTAAAGTAAAGTTAAAGTGAATGTTAAAGTTAAAGTGAAAGTTAAAGAGAATGTTAAAGTTAAAGTTAAAAATAAGGTTAAAGTGAAAGTGAATGTTAAAGTTAAAGTGAGAGTTAAAGTTAAAGTTAAAAATAAAGTTAAAGTTAAACTTAGAGTTAAAGTTAAAGTTAAAGTGAATGTTAAAGTTAAAGTGAAAGTTAAAGTTAAAAATAAAGTTAAAGTTAAAGTTAAAGTGAAAGTTAAAGTTAAAAATAAAGTTAAAGTTAAAGTGAAAGTGAATGTTATAGTGGAAGTTAAAGTTAAAAATAAAGTTAAAGTTAAAAATAAAATTAAAGTTAAAATGAATGTTAAAGTTAAAGTGAAAGTTAAAGTTAAGAATAAATTTAAAGTTAAAGTGAAAGTTAAAGTTAAGGTTAAAGTTAAAGTGGAAGTTAAAGTTAAAGTTAAACTTAAAGTGAATGTTAAAGTTAAAGTGAAAGTTAAAGTTAACGTTAAAAATAAAGTTAAAGTTAAAGTTAAGGTTAAAGTTAAAGTTAAAAAATTTGTTTTCTTATCGGTCACCACGCTTAAAAAGTGTAACTTGAATTAATATCAAAGAAAACAAAATGTTGCATAAATATTATAATTGCATAAGTTGATAATATGCAATAGCTTTACCGTGGCAGTCCCCGAGTGCCACACGTCCTTTTTTTTTATACAAACATTGGGGTGTGAGCAACAATTAAAACTAAAATTTGCTATCACATTTTGTGTTAGTTAAAATTTAAAGTGCTTAATTCAAAGTTATTTCAGCATTATCTAAGGATCGGATTACAAATGTCGAAAATGTGATGAGAAGTGTAAAAAGATCATCTTTTTGTTTTTGTGTAAATGTGCCCAATAACGGTGTGCGACGCGCTTTTGTTTTCTTGACACGATCAAATAAACAATCATCTGTATGTAGAATTTAGATTAAACATACCTTCGTAGTACGTACACGTGCGATTCTGCTTTGATATATTTGACAGTTGAAATTAGTTACGCATACTTTATAATAATGCGGCAATAAATCTTTGATTTGCTAAAACAAAAATTTTGGGTTTCAAACTAAGTAGATACTTGCAGCAGCCTGATTGTACATAAGCACTCCGTTTTTTAATATTTTTAGCTGATTTGGAATTTTTTATAAAAAAAATAAAAAATAAAAAAATATTAATAGCATTAAGCCCACACGCAGAAACGGCTAAAATTAGAAGTCCGCGTTTTTAGCAAGATAAAAGTAATTTTTGGAAATTTTAATGACACAACAAATGGGCTGCTGCTCACTTTAGAATTGTTCGGAAAAAAGAAAAAAAAATATTAAATGATAAATTCAAAAGCATTTCATTAATTGTCGAAAATAGACATACACACAAATCAACATACGAGTATTCATAAGCTGCATTTGTGTGATGACTCAAGTCGGATTTGGCGAATTGTCGCCGAAACAGGAAGAAGATTGTAGCGTAAAAAACTTCCATATAATAAATATGTGCAAAAAAATTAATGAACTGCTAAATCTGACTAAATCGAGCTATGTATAATAATCTTTTTGCAGGGATCGTAAATCATCGTGATTCTTGTATTAAAGAAAAAATTCAATGCAAAAATTAGGTAAGTTCCAGTTTTTAAACCCTTTCAATATGCTCACAAAATTTCGTGAGAATCGGCCGAGCTGTTTCGAAAGAGTTAAACCACAAACATTGTAACACAAGAATTTTATATATAAGATAGATAATAACCCTAAACCAAATTTGGGCCGGGTCCATGTTTTGGGTTTCAAGGCACTGGTGGTATGGTGATCGGAAAAATGCTCTTTACATTCTCTTGGTAATAATAAATAATCATGCAAGTGGTCGCGTCTCCACGCATTGCGATTCCTAAGTTTTAAGAGCATACAAATCCAGACACTGACATTTATATATGTGACCCGGTTTATGAAAAGGTGGCTTATGACTAAAAAAAGAAATTGCAAGAAACAGCTGCTAACAGCTGTTTTTTTTGCGAGAAACAGCTGTTTTTTTTAGTCGTAAGTCCCCTTTTCATAGACCGGGTCACATATATAGATAAATACACGTTCCGTACCCTGCTTTGTTTATGATTTTTTTACATTTGTCAAATGTTCGCTTATTACCAAATTAAATCAATTTGAATGAAATGCGTAATTTTATTGTTTCCATGATTTGCATTTTCTTTTCCATTTCTTATATGTTTATAGTAGCGATGTGACAAACCTTCGACTGCAGTTTCAAACGGTTCGAAACTTTCTATTGATTGAAATCCTTGAGTATTCAACTACATTATGAAAAAGCTTTTTCCTTTAGCGGCATTCGTTTGCAAAACGAGTTGTAAATAAATGTCGAGTTTTTTTTATTTACTTTTTTTAAATGATGTCTTTAGAATATTTCATTAACTAGTTGAGAATTAATAGCGCACTGACTGAAACAAACGAAAGAAAAATGCTCATAGTTTAAGTCACTTAAACAATTGAATGAGGGAATACTGAATGTAAGCGGAAGAAAAGAGGAAGGGAAAGAAAAGAAAAACAGACTAAAGAAAAGATAAACAAAACCAACGCCGCATGGTGCGTTATCGATTTGTTGTTGAAGTGCTAACGGTTTTGTTATTGACGGCAACCGTTTGATGGACGTCGTACCAGTTTGTTGTCCATTTAAAGACGGTTTGTTATAATTTGTTATCGGCTACATTGATGAGCTATCGTTTTTTTTTGTCGACTTGTAATCGCTTTTTTATCAAGAACCTATTGACGTGTTATCCAGTTGTTATCGCCGCTTTATCGCTTTGGTTTGAAAGCGATTTCGATGTTTTATCGAAGTGTTCCCTCTGTTTTGGTTTAACTTCCACTAATAATTGGCGAGCTGTTGGGTATTTAAAAACTTTTGATTTCTAGATGTAGTAGCTTACGCATTGAGCATCACGAGTACTCACGCTTTTTTTATTATCCCGTCGATTCAATAGTATTTATTTACACAAGCATGTGTTATTTTGCATCTTATCGACAAGGATAATTATGCTTTATCACCATCAGTTTGAAACCAGATGAGTATACTTCGATTCCAACCCCGGTTTCGGTAAGCTCACTTCCTCAACATCGATAGCGTACAAAAACTACGATATACAATCATCATATATATTATATCTAATTGCTGTTTTTATGTACGGGTCCCTTTTTCGCTCTTATTTGGAATCCAAATCTATAAATAAAGTTTTGGTTGTAAAGATGGAGATTCGGGCTATTAGCGAGCCTTGGGCAATTCTGGTCGTAGAGTTTTTGTTTAGCTATATTTAATTAAAATAATTTGTTAAAAAAAACGATTGTGAGCATAAAAAGAAATCTATTGGTACTATGGCACTATTCAGCCCTATTCTGCATTTCGACTTGGATTGGAATTTTTTCGATTTGGCAATTTTGGTATTCTGTGTTCCAATCTCTTTCGATCCAACTTCGAATCGTTCGATTTTGTGTATTCTGCATTTCGATCGTAGTTCCGTTTTTCTAAGTTGCAAATTTGTTGGCGGAAAAATATTTTCTTTTTATTTTTTTATTAATTTATAACAGAATTTTAACAAATATGTAAGTAAAACTTGTTAAGAAACGTAGAAGGCTTGATGATGATTGTTTTTTATATGTTTCCAGGTCAAAAACAACATGTCGATGTCGAAGTCCTTGGACGTATTTGCCCCGCAAACGTATCTAACACATACTTGAAAGCATCCTTGTTAAGTCGAAAGTTTTTTTGAACCTAAATAAGAAAATAAGTCATTAAACTTTACCACTTTTAAGTTCAATTTCTTACAATTCGCCACTCATCTCAAATGGATTACACAAATCTCGCAATATTTGCCTTTCCACTCTCGCCTGGCAATTTTCGTTATGCGTTGCTTTCCAACTCCATAAATAATGCCGCGGCTATTGATTCCATTATAAGAGACAGCTATAATTTGTGTCTGTTCGTTGGGTCCAATTATATGCCAAAGCAAGCTGCCGGCGACCGCCGTGGTGTGATGGTAGCGTGCTCCGCCTACCACACCGTATGCCCTGGGTTCAAACCCCGGGCAAAGCAACATCAAAATTTTAGAAATAAGATTTTTCAATTAGAAGAAAATTTTTCTAAGCGGAGTCGCCCCTCGGCAGTGTTTGGCAAGCGCTCCGGGTGTATTTCTGCCATGAAAAGCTTTCAGTGAAAACTCATCTCGCTTGCTGATTCCGTTCGGAGTCGGCATAAAACATGTAGGTCCCGTCCGGCCAATTTGTAGGGAAAATCAAGAGGAGCACGACGCAAATTGGAAGAGAAGCTCGGCCTTAGATCTCTTCGGAGGTTATCGCGCCTTACATTTATTTATTTTCTTTAAGCTGCCGGCGTAGAGGAAATTGAAGCGAAAACGTAAACAATCCTTGCGGAAAGAATAAATAAACCTTTATAAAGTATTTTATGTAAGTGCAATAAAATTTAGCATCCTTAAAATTCAGAAAATGTCAACTATATTCGTGCAGGAATCCGTTTAAACAAAACTTGGTGGCCACGGCAGGGAATTGGCCAAAAGAACGACAAAAACACACCTACAATTATGAAAGCACTTCACTCAAAAAAAATATAACACTGCGGCAATATATTCTATTGTTTTTTTTGTACAAAATGGCGTGGATAATAAAATATAAACGTTTTTCAGTGTTTTTTTTACAAATTTTCTTTAATTTATTTTGTTCCAATGTTCACACATTCCGTACCAACAGCTGATTTCGAAAAATCATTTGCTCTTCCTCTTCTCTTTACGATTCCGTCGTAATGCAGAATACCAAACATCGATTAAAGCGGAGCGTAGAACGGGAACGTAATCGAAATGCAGAAAAGTTTTAATTGATTGACGGCAGTTGCTATTATACGCTAGATGGCAGCGCAAGCTGTAAGTTAATAGAACATCTGATATCTGTTTATATATGATAAGAGACTTTTATATTGGTTGCGCTAGATGCGCACGGGTCAGGCTAGTTTTATTTTAATTTCTATAATATTTATTTACAATCACACTGTTTTTTTAGGCCTTGATTGCTTTGTCAATTTGTTTTGCACAACATTTTGATTTTGATTCGCGTGTTTGTCTTTCAATTGCTTCTCATAATCTCATTCATTATGAGCGTTATGTATTAATTTGCTTGATTCGAAAAATTTCGAATACATATATGCGTGCTTACGTAATATGGAAGAAAGTAGTTACATGTGATGTTTTGCTATGTATATTTAGTGTAGCTGCATATCCCCATAGAACTTGTTATTAGTCATATACAATTTTTCTTTTTGCCTGTCATACGTCGCATGACATTTTTGACAAGTGGCAAGTGTTATGCTTGTCATTCTTGCTTATAACTTATGACAGCAAGTTCAAAAAGTTTGCTGTTTTATTGAAATGATATAAAAAAAATTTTAACTCGAAATTATTGATAAAATTCTAGATCGGGAATGCGCTTTCCCCAAATTGGAGCTTAAGCTAAAAAGTTATCGATGAAAAAATAGATACATACATTGATATACAGTTGATGTTGTAGCGATAAGGACACTCCCCGAAGGTTTTGGAGAGTGTTATCGATGCTGATGGTCATTTGCCAGTTGCAGATCCGGTACGTTCCGGCAACAAGCACCGATAAGGTACTAGCCCGACTTAGTATGACCGCATGAAACCTTCTAGGCTAGCTAATCGATACTTGTAAAGTCATTGCTTAAAGCTGAACTTATATTTTGAAATAAATATCAGAAAATATGTGAACTTTTTCTTACTTTGTGCATCAACATTTTTCTTGCCTACTTAATGGTGTGTCTGGCTATATTGACAAAACCCATATGCCATTAGCCCGATGACGTTTGAAAAAGACGTCATACACGCGCGTCTTTGAATTTATCGCAATTTGTCGTTTAATACCTTTTGAAAATGTTATTAGCTTTAATGAAACATTTGTACAAAATGAGAATTATTACATATTATAATTTTTTTATGTCAATATAAGGCAGCTGTTGAAAACTATTGCTTTCATAGAGTCGGAACACAGAAGGCAATTAAGATAGATGGTATGGTCTGGAAATTAAATTTATAATTGAAAAAGGCTTCAGTACCAAATACTCGTGAAGTTATATATGTAAACATCCGGGTGTACGTCTAGACAACTAATGTTTTGAAATTAACTAAAGCTCGCCCAAGGGTTGAGGTTTAAACCACAAAAGAGCAAAATTTACCAGAAACAAATAATTTCACGTTTTTTGACAGATTCCGACAGGTTATTGTTGTATTGTAGATTTACTATCTTCATGTTATCGGTACATATCGGTTTTTTCGTTGAGCTGTGTCGCAAAAAATCGATAGCTTTTTGACAAAAAACTCGATAACACGTCTATGACAAATTGTAAATACTCCGATAACAAATCGATAACTTTTCGAGATTGAATAGATAACACGATAAATTATCGATACGTTTTTGGTAATACATCGGTAACTTTTCGATAACTCACATATAACCGTTTTTATCAATAACAAGTAAGGAAGGCTAAGTTCGGGTGTAACCGAACATTACATACTCAGCTGAGAGCTTTGGAGGCAAAATAAGGGAAAATTCCCATGTAGGAAAATTAACCTAGGGTGGGTAACCCTGGAATGTGTTTCTATGACATGGGTACCAAATGGAGGGTATTAAAGAGTATTTTAAAAGGGAGTGGGCCATAGTTCTATAGGTGGACGCCATTCGGGATATCGCCATAAAGGTGGACCAGGGGTGACTCTAGAATGTGTTTGTACGATATGAGTATCAAATGAAAGGTGTTAATGAGTATTTTAAAAGGGAGTGAGACTTAGTTCTATAGGTGGGCGCCTTTTCGAGATATTGCCATAAGGTGAACCAGGGGTGACTCTAGAATGCGTTTGTACGATATGGGGTATCAAATGAAAGGTGTTAATGAGTATTTTAAAAGGGAGTGAGATTTAGTTCTATAGGTGGGCGCCTTTTCGAGATATCGCCATAAAGGTGAACCAGGGGTGACTCTAGAATGCGTTTGTACGATATGAGTATCAAATGAAGGTGTTAATGAGTATTTTAAAAGGGAGTGGGCCTTAGTTCTATAGGTGGACGGCTTTTTCCAGATATCGCCATAAAGGTGAACCAGGGTTGACTCTAGAATATGTTTGTACGATGTGGGTATCAAGTGAAAGGTGTGAGTATTTTAAAAGGGAGTGGGCCATAGTTCTAGAAGTGGACGCTATTTCGGGATATCGCCATAAAGGTGGACCAGGGGTGACTATGGAATGCGTTTATACGATATGGGTATCAAATGAAAGGTGCTAATGAGTATTTTAAAAGGGAGTGAGACTTAGTTCTATAGGTGGGCGCCATTTCGGGATATCGCCATAAAGGTGGACCAGGGGTGACTCTAGAATGTGTTTGTACGATATGAGTATCAAATGAAAGGTGTTAATGAGTATTTTAAAAGGGAGTGGACCTTAGTTTTATAGGTGGACGGCTTTTTCGAGATATCGCCATAGAAGTGGACCAGGGTTGACTCTAGAATGTGTTTGTACGATATGGCTATCAAATGAAAGGTGTTAATGAGTAGTTTAAAATGTAGTGGGCCTTAGTTCTATAGGTGGACGCCTCCTCAAGATAACGCCATAAAGGTGAACCGGGGGTGACTCTAGAATGTGTTTGTACGATGTGTATTTGTGTGGCCGGCTCTGCTTATAATACACAAATCACCTACCCAGATTGCGCATTCACGAGTACAAAATTGCTTCGTTCTGCGCATCTACGCTTTCATACAAATCTTGCAATCGATTTTTAAGTAACTGAGCTACAAGCGTGAAACTATACACATAGGTTAGAACACCGTGACAATGTAACAATCCGTTAGGTGGCGCACGGATCGAAATAATTTGTTTGTCCGCTTTTCATACAAATCTTGTAATCTGTTTTTAAGTAACTTCTCATTGAGCTACAAACGTGAAACTTTACACATAGGTTAGAACACCGTGACAATGCAACAAAAGAAAAAATCCGTTAGGTGGCGCATGGATCGAAATAATTAGATAAGAATTTGAAAATTTTCAAACCAGCTTTTAAGTAACTTCTCGATGAGCTAGAGACTTGAAATTTCAAACTTAATTCAGAGGTCGATGACAGCCGATGACACGATACAAAAAGTATTCGCTAGGGGGCGCACGGGATGAGATATTTAGAAAAACCCGTACGAAACGGAGGGAATTTTGGGATTGATTTTTATGTAAGTTCTCATTGAGCTACACCTGTAAAACTTCACAGATAGGATAAGACGCCGAGAAAATTTAAGAAAAGGAGAAAAAATTCCGTTAGGTGGCGCACGGATCGAAATATTTAGATAAGAATTTGGAAATTTGGTGTTTTGAGATCGATTTTAAAGTAACTTCTCATTGAGATACAAACATGAAACCTTAGAGACAGGTTAAGACACCGTGACAAAGGAACAAAAGGAGAAAAAAAATTCCGTTAGGTGGCGCACGGATCGAAAAAATTAGATAATAATTTGGAAATTTGAAACCGGGTTTTAAGTAACTTCTCGATGAGCTAGAGGCTAAAAATTTAGAGCTTAATTCAGAGGTCGATGACAGCCGATGACACAATACAAAAAGTTTCGCTAGGGGGCGCACGGACTGAGATATTTAGAAAAATCAAACGGAACGGAGGGAATTTTGGGATTGATTTTTATGTAAGTTCTCATTTGAGCTACAAGCGTAAAACTTAACAGATAGGTTAAGGCACCGAGAAAATGTAAGAAAAGGAGAAAAAAAAATAAAATAAAAAAATGTTAAGTACTTCCTTTATATAAATGGACAAAAATCAGCGAAAAATGTCTCCTTATATGAGGAGATATTCTTGCTAAACTTTTATTTTTAAATTTTGACATAGAAATTGCAAAAATATTTATGAGAAGTTTAGAGGCAGTTCGGGTAAAAAGTTATTTGTACAAATGATTTGAATGCTGGCAACATTCATAGAACTGAAAGGAACAGGCACCCTTTTATTTGTAGACATGAGTTAAATGCTGGCCACGTTCATAGAATTAACGCTAATTTAATTACACACTTGTATTCACAAACTCGCATTACACTTGATTCTCAAAATTTTGACTTTACACGTCATGCTGAGTAAGAGAATTCATTGCTTAGTACTCAGTTTTAATGTTGTACCGCTAGTTGCTCAGTTACTACATATTCAGCGCTTTTTCCACTTCTGAATTATTGAAATAATCACTGCAAAAAAACCTGGTATAAATTTTAACATTTTCTCAATGCTGACGGGTTTTGCACTCCCTTCTTACACACCTGCTCACTTGTAATTCCTTGCATTTGTTTGTTTTGTTTCTCGACGCGCCTCCTTGCCTTGTTACGCGCTTTGTTTATGTTTTTCATCGCGTTAGCGTATGTAAAGCCTTATTGTTGTTTGTCACGCCAGCGTTTCAACTTAAACTTCATGGCAGATATTTTATGTGCTTTTTTCATTTTATTTCATTTGTTTTGCAATTCTCTAGTTTTTGTTTATTACTGTTACTTGAATTTCACTGATGCGGTGTGCACTCTTTATTTTAATTGTCAGCATGCAGTAATGGCCATTTACAAATTGTCAACATTACAATCGGCTAACTGTTGCTAGCTGTCAGTACATGGAGTTGCCATTTGTTGTTATACGCACTCATTATGCATTGTCTCATGGCAAGTTCTCATGACATTGACAGTGAAAATGGAAACAATTATAAATACTATGCTTTAAGCTCTCGCTACGGAAATATGAGTAAATATGCATAAATTTTTCTGCTAAAGTTTTAGTGCGGAGTATTCTTTTAAAGATTTTTTTATTTTTGTAAATAATTAAAAAAGTAAAATTGCTTTTCACTTAAAACCGGTATCCAATCGCAAGAAATGAAAAATTCCATTCAAAAAATGCTTTCTACTACCGTTTTCTAAAGGTTCTTTAGCAAATATGCACAGCGGAGCTCTGGTTTCGCCAAGAAATATATGAGCGTCTCATGGCCGAGTCACAATGAATTTTTGATATAGATGCATTCCAACGCAATCCTATGCATTCAACGCAATCCTATGCATGTCAGTAACATCACCACAATCACACAAGATTTTGTAAATATAAAGGAACTTCAGACTTGGCAATTCAAGTTTATTTCGCCTTGCCCATTCACATACAAAATTTCGCTAAGCACTGTTATAAACATTCTCACTATACAAAAAAATACTTGTATTTTACACACACACACATGTGGTCATCAGTCGAGGTAGTTAGTTATGCACGCACACACACGCATATGGCTATGCGAGAGGCTATAAACTACAAATACACACGCTGGTAACCAAACAGGAGATCCTAGAAGGAGAACACGTCTAGACCTTTGGGGAAATATGCGGACAAGGCAACAGATAGTATAAAAGCAGCGCAAGCTGAGGAATGACTAATCAGTTTTGATTTAAACACGCTATTGTTTGTGAAGTATAATTGTTAAGTACTACTCTCAAATTAGTCTAAATAAAGACCAGTTTGCAATACGGAATATTGGAGTTATTTATTCGACAGTTCAGCGATTCGAACGTCAGTAGAAGGTTTTAAATAAGCGGAATTTCCCTAAATTCGTAACAATATCTATATAGAAAGCTGCTTATATGACTGGGCTTTTATTATTTCTTGAGAAACGACCGAGTAAGAACACAGTCGGTTAAATACCGGGATAACAGTAACTGTATATATGAGTTATTTGAAGGGAATTCGCATTTCTATTTGAGCACAAGTTTTCGTTTTGTCTTGTTAAGTGTATTCTCTTTAGCTTAAGTGCATTTTCAGTTCGAATATGTTAATTTGAAATATTTTCTTCTAATGCATAACAGTTGTTGTTGTTGTGTTAAAAGTGCTTCCCCACATTTAATGGGCACGACTAGTGTACCCCATCTAATGCATTGCTGAATCTGACTTTCGTGTCTTACAGGTTCATAGAGAAAAAGGGATAAAGGGAATGTCAAATTAAATGGCTGCTACTATTTTTCACACAAGGGATATATACGAAATTTCTTATGAGCGTTTTCTTATAATGTGGATAACGCGCTTAAATTACAAAGAAAAAACGCGAACATTTTCTGAATTCGCATCTGCAAAAATTTTTATCGCTCACATGGCGTAAACGTGTGGCAACGCGCCATTTATTTATTGTTCGCTTTTCTCACTTTTAAAATTACATTCCTCGTGCCACATGCTGCTTTATTTTTTTTTGTGCATAAAATATATGTACTTTTACATTCATTTATATGTACTACCCATTTTCCGCAGTACATATTCTTCCAAAATTTTTGCATGCCATCGCTAATTACTTTGAACCAAACGATTTACAATATTTTTATACTTTCATCATACGATTTACGAGTACTTTATATTTGTCTATTTGTTTGTACGAGTAGAAGTGAAAAATTTTATATTTTCATTGGATCATCAAAAAAAGTTTTAAAGACACAAATATTTTATGCATTTTAGTTCTATTTTTCATTGGCGCGATTTTAGAATTGTCTTTAACGTTAAGCGCATTGTTTTAAATTTCGTTTTTCAAATATTTGTTGTATATGTATAAGAGAGTGTCGATCAAAAATAATTTGTGTACATTGGCGGACAACAAAGCAGCGGTAAATTCGGTTGTGAAGAAGAAGAAATTATTTAGTAATGTCGTGACTTTTGTGCGACGCTATAGCAGTCGGAGGCAAGGCGTAGGTGAGACGAATGGTGAATAAGGCTTTTGTCGTCTGAAAATTTAAAATATCGTCTTTATTATCATGCATGGGGGGAAAATTCCCCTATGTTGTTGTTGTTGCGGCCGCCGTGGTGTGATGGTAGCGTACTCCGCCATTTACAACGAAGATCCTGGGTTCACGCCCGGGCAAAGCAACATCAAAATTTTAGAAGTTTTTTCAATTAGAAGAAAATAATTCTAAACGGGATCGCCCCTCGGCAGTGTTTGGCAAGCACTCCAAGTGTATTTGTGCCCTGAAAAGCTCTTAGTGAAACTTCATCTGCCTTGCAGATGCTGCTCGGAGGCATAAAACAGGTAGGTCCCGTCCCCGCCAATTTGTAGGAAAAATTAAAAAGAAGCACGACGCAAATTGAAAGAGAAGGACGGCCTTAAATCTCTTCGGAGGTTGACGCACCTTACATTTATTTATTTATTTTTGTTGTTGTTGTAGCGATAAGGACACTCCCCGAAGGCCTTGGGGAGTGTTATCGATGTTGATGGTCCTTTTCCGGATGCCGATCCGGTACCAAGCCCGACCATCTGGGGAACGATTTGTTATGACCATATGCGACCTTCTAGCCCATAACGCCCTCCCACCCCACTATGCGGAGTTCGGGGTCGCCAGAGCCTCGGCTGTTAATGAAACAGGATTCGCCACGGATAGGTGAGGTTGACAATTGGGTTTGGGGAAGCTATATATTGCGCTGGAACCTGAAAGGATGGCGCTACACAACCCCTTGAATCTATTTGGTATTTTAGTCGCCTCTTACGACAGGCATACCTACCACGGGTATATTCTAACCCCCTAACCCGCTGGGGTGAAAAAATTCCCCTATCTTGGCTGTCGGTTCGAAAGGCCTTATCTCAAAATAAGATTCGAAAAATCCTGTTTCAAAATTTTAACTAAACTAGAGTTCACCCAGTGGTTGAAATTCAAACACTACAGACGGCACCATACCTTTGCTTTCCCTTCCTTTCCATTCCTTTCCTTTTCTTTCCTCTTCATTTATTTTCCCCTTGCCTCCCTTTCTTTCGTTCCCTTTTCTTCCATTTCCTTTACTATTGTTTGCTTGCCTTTCCTTTCCTTCCCCTTACTATTCCTTTCTCTTCATTCCTTTATATTATTTTATGTTATTTCATTCTAGTCAATTTTTTTTATTAACTAACAAAGTAGTATAGAAAATTCTTACAACCATCAAAACGTAAAATTTCCAAATTCAATATTCTTCTTTGTTTTTGAAAACACTTTGAATATCAGCAAGGAAAATTACACATTTACTCATATTTGCTGACTCTCGAGCTATACTTCCAACAAAGCAACTATACAAACACTCTTCGTTCATTTGCTCACGAGACCAAATCTGAGTTCGTTTGCATGAGGCCTGCTGTTTTCTCAACACAACAACATCAAACACATGTTGCATTCGTAGTGTGAGTATAAACATTCTCATAGTTTAGGAGCGTGGTAGTCCTTTCTTCCAATATCTGATGACGCTATTCTGCTATGGCCGTATGCTCCGAGGCATTGAGTTTCGTTGCAGTTGTTAACGCTTTGTTCTTTGTCACCAGATTTACAGGTGGGAAGTGACATACAATGGTCGGGGTAGTTTTCAGTGATCCCGTGTTTCTAAGCATTGGTTTTTTGAGATATTTTCTTTTTTGTGTGGTTTTCCTACAAATAGGGACTCCATAGTATAAATAATGTGGAAGTAAAGGCGATAGTGCCATTGAGACTTTCCTTACTATCTTATCCACGTTGAACTTCCATCACAACTTGCTGTCTAGAATGATTATAGATATTTTTTAGAAGGTTTCTCCTGCAGTGTCATCCCTCATAGCTTAGGCCTAGTTCAATTTGGGACCTTATACCATTAACTAGTAAATGAGAATGGAATTTTATCGAAACTGCGGGGAAAATCATCCCTGTGTGCTGTCATACAATCCTTTAAAATGTCGGTTAAATCGCTCCAACAACAAATTAATTAACTTCTAGCATACCCGCCAGACGTTGTCCTGCCTGAAAATTTGTTTTCCTTGATTTAAAAAGCGGTCTTTATTCGCCCTTTCACTCTCTGTCCCATACTCATCTACCTTTTACTACCTTTTCCTTCTTTTCTTGTTTAGTATTCCCTTCATATCCATTACCTTCTTTATCTACTGCTTCCTCCGACTCCTAAACACATTCACACTCCCAATCCCACTCTCACTCCCGCTCCCACTTCTACTGCCATTCCCACTTCCACTCTCACTCTGGCTCCCAATTCCACTCCCTCTTTCCTCATATATGTAATATTCTAATAATTATGGAGATATAGCGTGGTTAATCTAAATAGGGGGCGTAGCACCGCCCACTTTTCTAAGATTCTATACACTCTCTATATGTGCAGTATGTATGTAGGTATGAATATTTTGATCCATATGGACTCAAATTTTTCGAAAAATATAATTTGTTTCATCTGGGCGTGGGAGAATTAGGAAACCAAAAAATAGCGGAAGACCACAAGAAAATAATGTGTAAACTTCGTCAAGTTCAGTTGAGTACTTTGTAAACCCATAGGACATATGAGTATCCATTTTTATATATAAGATGCACATCTCAGTCCCGACTTTCAGAATCCAGACATACCAAAACACATACAACAAAATACCGACAAGGCAATATCCTCCAAAGAAAGCAGAATCGGAAATTTAATCGATTTTAGTAAAATTTTTTAAATTTGTCGGAATTTTCTTAGGATTGCGCCTGCCTGAGTTATGCATGGTGGTTGGGCAATGATTGACATGTATTTGGTTGTACCTGGATCATATTATTGATTTAAAAAGATTTTTTTTACTTTTTAAGACCCAAATTTTTAAAAAAATATTTCTATTCTTATCACAATCGCTGATATTGATCTTCTTATTTTATTTATTTTCAGGTGAGTCCATATTTTTAAAATATTCGAACATCAGTCTATGCATTACAGATCTTGTTAACAGTAAGTCCAAATTTGAGATACACTTAGTTCTTTTCAAGATATTTAATTTTGAGACATAATTTATCACTGTACCCCCAGTGCAACGTGCCGACGTGTTTTCAAAGCTTTTATTTACTTTTATTTCACTTGTCAGCATTCTTTCATCACGTACTCGTACTTTCCTCCAAATATACTTAAAACTTGTAAAGTAACTGAAAGATCGATGCTGCTAGTAATACCGATTATTTATAAACATATCGCAATATTTTTCGTAGGCATGGTACACTGAAGAAAAAAGTTGGTAAAATCAACTGAATTACGTGTCAATTCAACTGATATTTCTGCCAATTTTTATTTATCGCCACCACGGTGGCTGCCTACCTCTGCTCTGTTAACTAACTAATGTCACCCTAAGAACACCAATGAAAACTGTTAAAATTATAGATTTCCGTTAACATTAAAATTGACAGTAACTGTTTATATGACAGAAATTTCTGTGGCGCTATCGTCATAAGAACAAAGTAGTGAGCGCCATGAGCGTAAGTTCTCTTGTTCGTTGTTAAATGGACCAACGAAATCAGTTCTTATGATTGAGAATCTATCATTTTCACAGAATATAATTAACTTGAGATCAAGAGCTTTTCTTCTGTTAAAATTACTAAACAAATTTGTTTTCTTGACAAGAAAAACTCAGTTGAATTAACCATAATTCGTTTAATATTATTGAATGTCTATGAAATCAAGAGCAACAAAGCTGATTTGTTGATTTTACAAGCTAAATTTCTTTCGGTGTAACGTTATTTTTGCGGTTGATTCACAAAGCTCCTCCTACTCCGTGATGTTTACAAGTCTTAAATACTGAAATATAAAAATTGATGTTTTAAAGCAAAACTCGTGCAACTGCCTATCAAGTTTACCTGCGCATATTTATTTACTTTCTTATGTACTTAATCAAATTCTATGTTTGCTTGTTTAAGCATATTCGTGGCTTAAAAAATCAAAAAGGACGCAAAATCTGGAAAAGAAAAATGAGAAAGAAAAAAGATGCTAGAAAAGCAAAGACCAAATATTAAGATTTTTTTTGATGTTTCATTCGAAAAGGCAGATGGAAAGAAAAGACGTCAGAAAATAGATATAATAATTAAGCATTTGCTTCTTTATATTGATCAGGAAAGTACAAAAAGAAAATTTATTTTTTCTGCTAAAATTTTTTTATAATTTTTCTTTTTATTTCTCGGATAGTTTTTCGAAATTGTGGTTTCGAAATCGAGCAATAACTTTTTTGTTAATTACTGTTAAGAAGCACAAACGGCGATGGCTACTAGAACATGTTTCTGAATTTCACTTCTTCATCCGCTAGCTTCTCGAACTCGAATCTCCAACATTCATACTTCATAGTGGTGTAAAGGCAGATGCCTTTAACCACTCAGCCATATGAATGCCCCGCTTCTCGTTTTGCAATTGGTCTCTAAATTATGCCTTTTTGTTGCTATTCCTTTTATTCACCATTTAGGTACATACTAATTCTAGTATATGCCTTATTTTAATCCTAATTGTGTGGAATAATTATAGGCGCGCTCAAGAGCTTAGTAATATTGGGTTTATAGCAGAGCTTTTATAAGCAGTACTTCCGCTGTTTATTATTATATCAATATTGTTATCTGTATTTAATTAGCGAGACATGCTCATATTGCTTTATACAATTGTTTTTTGTTATTGATATTGATATTGTTGTTAATCACAAACATTTAAAATGTGATTTTTTTTAAGTCGCAAATAGCAGTGAAAACTGAACTTTTTTTTAAACCAAACTTATTTGTAACATAAAAATAAATCGAATTTATAATTGTTATTTGTGATTTTGAAAATAAAAGTCAACTTTTAACTGTTAATTATGATTAAAAAAAATGTTATGCTAACTGTTATATCTGACTTAAAAAATATAAGAAAATTTGTTGCTGCTGTTTGTGATAAATATAAGTCAAATTTTCACTCTTATTTCTAAGCTAAAAATGAAATTAAAAATTTTTCCTGTTATTTGTTATTTCTGACATAAAAAATAAAAGTGAAGTTTCATCTGTCATAAAAAATCAAAAGTCCAATTTTAACTGTTATATTCGACCTAAAAAAATAACATTAAACGTTTTTTCAAACATTGAAATTATTTTTGATCCCTGCTACAAGGGCTATGCACTAAAGGCAACATACTTCAATTTAGGATAATTTATGTGAACAAGAAAGCAGACGACGAAAGAAAATTAGCTTTTAATCTTGGCGTAAATGATAATGAGGAAGATAGAGATGTAAGAATAGAGTTATTAAAAACTGAGCAGTAGAAAAATATCGCAGTGCTTGCCACTGGCACTTTTAACAATGTGATGTCGTACGCAACGTTAATTCCCCCCGCTTACAGACTTTTAAAACAGGTTTTAAACTGATTACATACATACAGGTCACGCTTAAGCGTTCGTTTTACAATCAGCACTATTTCGAAAGTAGTGCGAAACTATCACTTTGTGTAACTGTCCACCCTTTTTTCTGAAGTAGTCATAGCTCAGCAGACAGCTGAAGAATTTCATGTCCACGAATTTGGTAAGAGAACCTCGTATCTAAAGATTCAGTGCAAAGACGATCTACTTCGGAATTTTATTGAAGACTGCTATCGATTTGCCTAACCAGCCTCTTTATACTAATTAATTGACCCTCAGAACCTTGAGAATCGTTGATAAGTGTCTGCAATTATATTAACAGTTAAGTAAAAAAATATTGGTTTCTAGTACATTTCTGCAAAGCGAAGTACGTTTTAAAGAATCAGCTCGCGCGCCAAGACAATATTAACTTCATTTCTTGTAATGTAGAGTCATTTTCGAATAAACATTTTTTTTCGGTGTTTGAAATTGAAAAACTTCATGGATATGAATTTGCTTATGATACCACCTATCTCAGAATTCTGTTCCAAAACGCCCTACTTGCGCATTTTATTGAAGACAGGCATCGGTTGCTTTACCACCCTTTTATACTACCTAAATCCCCCAAACCCTTGGTAACCGTAGGGAAGTGCCTGGATTTATCTTTATATTTAATAAAATAAAAATGTTGGTCTCTAGCTCATTTCTGCAAAGTGAAGTACGTTTTAAGGAATCAGCTCGGGCGCCAAGACAATACTAACGTCATTTCTTGTAACAATGTAGAGCCATTTTCGAAATAAATTTTTTTTCGGTATTTTAAATTCAAAAACTTCATGGCTATGAATTTGCTTATGATACCACCTATCTCAGAACTCTGCTCCGAAACGCCTTACTTACGAATTTTATTGAAGGCAGGGAACCGTCGCTTAACCAGCATCTTTTTACTAAAACTTGATCCCCTCAAACTTTTAGTTATCGTAGAGAATTACCTGGAATTATGTTTATAGCTTAATTAATAAAAAGTTGGTCTCTAGCTCATTTCTCCAAATGAATTTTAAAGTACCTGCACGGTCGTCAACACAAGAAACAATTTTGAAACGAACAATTTTTATTGGTCTTTGAAATTGAAGAACTTCATGCCCATGCATTTGATTAAGGCACTACCTGTCTCAAAACTCACTGAAAAAACTCCCTACTTAGTTGGTTTCTAGTCCATTTCCTGCAGAGCCAAGTGGATTTTAAGGTACTTGCTCGGACGCCAAGACAATATTAAGCTCATGTAGTCAAACAATGTGGAATCAATTTTGTTAGTAATAAAGCTCTCAAACTAGCACGTTTGATAGTTTTGACTAGCTGTTCAGTTTTCCGGAGTTCATTTAAGATTACAAATATTGGTTATATATAGAGTTAAGCTTGTTAAGATCAATAATTCTTTGACTTGTCCTATCCACCAAACTCCTTAGAAGGAGATGGTACCATGAACTTTTTACTTACATGAAGCTATTAGGTATCAAAAACGATAAAATCTTCATCATACGGCTTAAGACTGAAAGGATGAAACAAAAGTATAAAGGCATATTTCTTTTTAAATTTGCATATTTTAGGATTCATATATTTAGGATTCAAACCCTACATCGATTGACAACAACGTCTGAAAAAAGTCTGCTAAATCATGACACCTTCCTCGCTCCTCACAAAAAGCGTCAACTTCAACACTTCGTCCATCAAATAGATTTGTGGTTGTGCGTAAGTCTATAAGGAAAGCCATTTGAAAAGGTCGATTTACAAATACAAGTACATACTCCTTTATCCTATGTAAATATTAGGGTGGGTCGATTTGTATGGACGAAAGTTAACCGATATCGCGCCATCGATTTTTCGATAGGATTTGGGCTCAGGAAAAAAACGTTCCACTACCCATACCCAAGAAAATAATTTTCGAGCCTGCGAAATTTAATTTTTTTGACTTTTTCACTTTCATTTTTTTTGACTTTCATTTTTAAGGTTTTTTCCATGACCTACCGAAAAAATTTTTATTTGATTGTAAAATTTCCATGTATCCCCTTGCCGACCCAGAAATGTCCGCTTAAAACGTTGGCGATAACAGTTTTTTGAAAAAAAAATATTTTTTGGGGTTTTGGGGAGTGTTTTGGTCGAAAAATGGACCCTCCCCAAAACCCAAATTTTTGAAAATTTTACAATCAAATGAAAATTTTTTAGTAAGTCATAAAAAAAACCTTAAAAATCAAAGTCGAAAAAGTATGAAATTTCGCAGGCTCGAAAATTATTTTTTTGGGTATGCGTAGTGGAACTTTTTTTCATGAGCCCAAATCCTATCAAAAAATCGCTGGCGCGATATCGGTTAATAAATCGACCCACCCTAATAATATATTTATATTTTACTAAACACACATCCATGTGTATTCTCATCCATTCCGCGTATATGTAAACCAAGCGGTTATAAGGAAATTAGGCCTTTGCAGCATTGAGATTTGAGCTACTGAATAAATTATGTTCATCTCCAGGGTATGGCTAACACAAATTGCTTTAAATGCGGAAGTTAATATGGCGAAAGGAGACATTGTGAATGCACATTTAATCCTAATGATGTAGAGCTGAAAAGGCTTGAAAATAAATTTCTTGCAATAAGTTTTTGTCGATTTAAGGTTGTTAACATTTTCAGAATTATTTAAGCGAAATTTAAAATTTAAAGCTGCATATTTAGAATTAATTTTTGTCTTAAGTCAATTTAAATTAGATTGTTTTAGAAGGTAGTAGACGGGAGTACCTAGTAGAGATATACGCCGCCGCCGCCTTCGCCGATTTAGGTCGTTTTTCGCACGCCGCCGCCGAATATCACTTGGGTTTACATTCAAACATCTGTTGTTCATTTGCGAAACTATACAAGAGCGTCTGAAATGTTAATTTTGATTTTCACACTTCATCCTTCAACACCCAAGTCTCCCGCTTTGACATTTCCTAAGTTGGCGGCCCTATCCAAAACTAGTCCCTTGGAGTGAATCACATTGATTGTAGCCTATCAACCAAGTTTAAATATCACCTGCACGTTACGACTCCGTTTGCAAATGTGAATACGTAGGCACATATATCTACCAGGTGAGGCTTTGTCCTTCGCAAGAACACTCAAAGTGGTGAAGCAAAAGCTTTCCCAAGACAGTGGAACTAATGACCGTGTGTGATGCTACCCTAACGTAGTGGACAGTCGAACTAGTCTGAAATCTGAAGCTACGCGGTCATCCATAACGGGCTCTTATATCATAAGGCCGGAAAACAGCAGTTAACATCTTTCAAGTTAAAATCGGTCGACTTTAAAAAAAGTATCGTTTTGATTTAACGAAGACTATTGACGAAAAAATTTTTTAGAAGTCAATAAAAAAACCTTAAAAATCAAAGTCGAAAAAGTCATGAACTTTCGCAGGCTCGAAAATATTTTTTGGGTATGCGTAGTGGAACTTTTTTCAGAGCCCAAACCTATCAAAACCTCAGCTGGCGTCCATATCGGTTAATAAATCGACCCACCCTAATAATATATTTATATTTCACTAAAACACACATCCATGTGTATTCTCATTTCCACTCCGCGTATATTTATTTGTAAACCAAGCGGTTATAAGGAAACAATTAGGCCTTTGCAGCATTGAGCGATTGAGCTACTGACACTTAAATGATGTTCATCCTCCAGGGTATGCTAAGGTTAGGTTAGGTGGGTGGTAGCTCCTGATAGAGGAAGCTCACTTGGGACAACATGACGGTCCGTTGTGATACCACATATAATAAAACTAAATAAACGGTGACGTAGATATAACTACTTAGAGAATCGTTGGGTAGCAACGATAAAGTTCCGAATGATCCCGATCTCAACCTTGGATAGCTCCTCGGGAGATCCAAGTGAGTCACGACCGAAATACTTTCGCCTAGTTCTGGCAAAAGCTGGGCAGTCAAGCATAAAGTGATTTGGTGATTCCACCTCATCATCCTCCATACAGCTGCAGCAGGATGGAGTTTCCAATATATTGAGACGTACCGCATGGATACCCATGGGACAGTGCCCTGTCAAAACCCCAATGACCATTGATAGGTGAGCCTTAGTGAACCCAATTATTTCAGCAGACCTCCTGCCATCCACTTTCGGCCAGAAAGATCTTGCTATCCCTGCAAGACGTAGTGTCCGCCCAACGTTTGCTGAGCTGACTCGAGGCCCAGCTATGGAAGAGCAATCCACAGGTGGCTAGCGGAATCCCGAAATCCCTACAGCCATCTTCATCCGGTTCAGTTGTACCGATTCGGGCTAAGAGATCCGCTTGACAGTTACCCGGAATATCACTATGGCCCGGGACCCAGATAATCTTAATTGTAAAATAATTCGATGCAATCGCAAGTGAGGTCAGGCACTCCCAGACCACCCTCGATCGCACTGTAGTTGAGCTCAAGGCCTTTATAGCCGCTTGGCTATCAGAGTAGATGTTAAATTCCCTAACCGTAGTAGCGCTGGATAGCATTTCATCCACCGCATCCTTAATCGCAGCAACTTCCGCTTGGAATACACTGCAGTGATCAGCCAACTTAAACTTGCGGCTTACATTTAGCTCTTGACAAAAGACCCCCGCCAACCTTTCCGTCCAACTTCGACCCATCCGTGAACAAGTTAACCGGTCCCATGCCCCAGATAATTCCTCTTCTCCACTCCTCCCTCGGGGGAATGACTGGGGTGAAGGTTGTATAGGGAGCGTCCACCGGCATGCAATAGTCCGTCCTGTCCGGGATAAAGTCGAAACTAGTAAGAAGGCTAGAGTGTCCGAAATCAGAAAGCATATAACCCATATCACGAAGCCTGACCAACGACCGGGCCGCGGCTGCCTTTCCCGCAATATCTACTGGATGTATACTCAGCATGACATTCAGTGCCTAAGGTAGGTGTTGTTCTCACTAGCGCCACTGATACCGAATAAGCGCCGTGCCGTGGCACTGAACACTAGCATTGTGGAGGAGCTCGCCGTGTCCAGTGCTTTCCACCAGACCAGCCACCCAATAGCAGAATCGGTTTGACCACATCTCAATAAGCCAGTGTACACTCCTGGCGAAGAGCCCCCATCTCTTTCGATAGCCCCCCTGCAGCAGTACAACGGCAACCCCGGCCTCCGGCCCTTCTTCCACATTGGGCCCCAGGACAGCATCTTCCAACCAACCCAAAAAACCCAAAAGTACCACCCCCCCCCCCCCCCCCCCCCCCTCCCGGTACCCCTCCAATCGAAGAGTTATGAAGTCGGGTATCTAATCTCATTGTAAAAAAGAACCAATTCTGTTTTCCCGGGACCGCCACTCCACACGACTCAGCCCACCTAGCCACAGTATCCAGGTATCCTGCAGAACATCGCGCACAGTGCCAGAAATTGCCCCTGAAACACCCCCCGCGCGAGCACCTGACACCTTCCTCTTACTAGGCTCCTCCCCACTCCGCGCGACAATTCTGCGCAAGAAGTTTGCAAAATTCAAACCATAGCCGCTCGACTCTAAAACCACAAGCCTTCGACTGCCCCCGTAGAACATTGTTAAAAGACCCATCAGTCTAGAAAGGCAACCAGAGCAATCACTCTTTACGTTCTAGAGACCCCTCTTTGCTTTACAATCACATGGAGACCGTTCCGTACGATCGCCTTCTCAGTACGCATAGCTCGTGAAGCCGACAGTAAAACCCCCCAGGTATACTTTCTCGTAGGTACAGGTCAATCAGCCGCTCAAACGTCTTAAGAAAAACGACCAGCAGAATGATTGCATGAAACTTAGGTGACACATGCAGCAGCACCCTGCCGGCTCTCGGAAATGAAGATGCCCCAACGGGTGCCACGACTAGGGATTACAGTTAAGCTGATGCAAAGTTAGTGTAGATGATGGCAACAGCGGCAGGAAATCATAAAGACCTTTGACGTGCGCAGGAAGAGCCATCCGGACCGGGTGAACTATAGGCCTGAACGAAATAAGCCCAGATATTGACTTTCCCGAGCGTGGGAGGCAGGAATCTCGCTGGACAGCAACGCCGACCACGCAAGCGAAGATCACTGCGCAACACTGGGACATCGGGGAAAATGATTCCAGTAAAAGCTCAGGGATCCCGATACTCACGACCAGCCCCACCATAATCTCTAAGCACACCCGAGGGGCGGGATCATAGAGAGTATTTTTCTACGCCTCGCGGACTCACTGCAGCCCTCTACGTTTACGCTAGAAAGAAGCTTCGCCATCTTTCATATTCAAAAATCCCCAGACTCCCTTATAGAGCTACCAGTCCAGGTAGTTACTCCTCCCGGCTCATAAAGAGCCGCTAATGGACGCTCTTAGGTCCAAGGGATCAGACCACCAGGGCGGCTTGCACTTCCACCTGTACGTTTCAGTGGGCAGGACTGTTGAAAGCCTACGCTGACAAGGTCGAAGTTTTCCACCAGGACCGTCTATTTCAGATTTCGGACAGGTCCGAACCAAACGATAGGGCCTCAGGAATAGCTCTCACAAATACTACAATCAAGTCCCCAGTTGTACTTTTAGGGTCCTAAAAGATATTTACCGGGACTTTCTTCATTCACCGAAAACTGA